>QRFJ01000187.1:786226-859373 GCA_006176705.1 Cocos nucifera
AGAAGGCGTGAAAGATTAATCTTTGAAAGTCAAAGTCCCAAGAGACTTTGACGTTAGTCTAAAGGATTCAAGAGGAGTAGGCGACATGGGCTTCTCGCGGCGCAGGTCTGTTGCGCCGACAAAAACATCAATGGGCAAAATTTAAAAGGAAAAAGAAGTATCTATCTATAGAGGACTTCTATCTGCACTCCTCACTCATACTGCATGTCCATCCCCGCCAATTAAAAAAAATTACGCAATACATATATGGAAAAGTAATAAAGGTTAGGCGCATCTATATATCATAGCGCCAAAGAGATCCTTTGCGCATGAAATGACTTCCATGCACAGAAAGAGGACTCTCTGATGCATAGGGTGCTGGTAGGTGGGTGCCCCAATCTGAAGCCAATAATCAAGGTTAATCCAACTCAAGACCAAATCGCTATTTGACTCAAATCGAGACTAATTAGCCAATCGAAAGCTGATTCGAATCCAATTCGAATCCTATGCTAGGGTTGCTATATGGCTAGCGTATCAAATTGTCCAAATAATTAGGTCTTGCTTGATCGTGACTCGATCTTGACCCAGACTTAATCCTATTAGGCCGGTCAATTTAAGCATTATTGATCCCATCTAACCAACTCTTGATTCGGTTTGATCAATCGCTTAGACCTAATTGAGCTACCCAAGCCCGAACCCAGTATTATGAATATGTCTTAGATCTAAAATTCTCAATTTTAGACCTAATTGATATTTCATAATCTTAATTTTTAATTAAGTAGGGTTCATAAACAAAATATGCACAATAAATCCTAGGGTTTCAGGATCTAGGGTTTTGCAGAAAGTAAGTTTTGGGTTTCTGATTAAGGACGAACACGCAGCACCCCTACACATCATAAGAACACCCCATCGAATGGGAAGAGAGGGCCTTTAAACCCTTTCTTCATTCTTATGATCGGACGGCCAAGAGGAACGCCTTAATCAGGAACATGCAATACTACAAAACAGTTTTAGATCTATATCATATATCTCATATACAAATTAGATCTAATCATGGCATATTTTGCATACATCTCATGTATCAAATCATGCATATTTTCAGATCTAAATTATCTCATAATAATCTAAAAAATTAGATTTAAATTGATCTAATCAAAATAAATTCTAATCTAGACAACTATGTAGAACTATTCTACAACTAGTCTAGACATGCATCAATCATATCTCATATGATGTTAAAATTAAATAATTTTTATTTACTATTTTTTAGATATTATTATAATAATTATAATATCAAAAAATAGTAAATAAATAGATCTAAAATATGATTTAATCAGATTAAATCAAAAACATGCAAGACTATTCTATAGAACTATTCTATTTTAGAACTAGTCATGCATATTTCCTAATCTTAGATCCAAATTATTTAATTTTAATTTTTTCTAATTTCAGATCTGATCACATCTCATGTGACATCTAAAATTATTTATTTTTTAATTAAAATAAATTTAAAATCAGATCTAAATAATTTTAGAACCTTGGCTCTGATACCAGTTGAAGGAAAATCCTGATTTCTCGGTCCAGGTTCGTTCAGATCTGATCAGATCAAGAGATATATTTCAAAAAATTTTTTCTTTGATCTATATCAGATTTGAGGATGTTTTAGATCTAATTATTATTATTTTAATAAATAAAATAAAATAAAAATAAATTAAATCAAATTTAATTTACCTGATTTGGGTAATCCTATTACCCATTGATGATCCTGTTTGCAGCGGAAGGTTCTGGATCTAGCCATGCAAGCGCCTGGCCTCTACCGATATCCACTCAGGCTAGATCTAGAGATTCCTCTTCTTCTCTATCACACCTCCAAAAATTAGATCTGGATCTGATCTGGAGGATCTTCAAAACTCCTTTTGAAGATCAGCAGTCGTCCTTTGCAGTAGCGCAGCCTTCTAGCTTTCAGTCGCCTTTCTTTGATCTGGATTGCACCAACCAAGGTCCAAAACTCCTTTTGGACATGGAGAGGGAGGGAGAAGGTGAGTTTGGCATGGAGGAAGAAGGGAGAGGCAGCCTTGGGGCATGGGGTTTCTCAAACTTAATCTGAGTTGGGCGCAGGGTCTTATTTATAGACTGTCTGTGATCCAACTTCTCTTCTTCCCAACCAATCACAACTCTTTGTGAAATCAGATCTAAATCTGATTGGTGGGAATAGAGTCCCCTGGATTCCTCCTTAGAGGGCACCTAAGACCAGTCAAAGTTGGTTCTTAGGAGAACTCTAATTGGAATCCAAAAAGGAGATGGAGTCCTTGTCCAACAAGGACTCCTAGGCGCCTCCAACTTGGGCACACGCCTAGGGTGGCGTGCGCCCTCTTCCTTGCCAGGTTCTGGTAGGGGGACAGGCCCCCACCAGCTCTCCAATAGGTGCATGACATGTGGTCAAAAGTCAAAGTGTCAATGGTCAACATTTGACCAGTCAAAGGTAGACTTTTGACCAAAGTCAAAGAACAAGAAATGGCAGGTGACCAAAAATGGTAGGTAATGTCTTACAAAATAAGACAACCTTTTCTGACTTGGACAACCTCCAGTCAGACCATATGAAGGCCTCTGATTGAGCACAAACTCCTTTGGCTCAGACAGGACAACTTATTTATGATAGCAAAAGAAGAACGTTAGGTTCAATCGAGTGCTAGCACGATTTCCTTGAACCTAATTGAATCTCATTCAGATCAATTGAACTAGGATCAGTTCAATTGATGATCACCAGATTCAAACCCTTATTTGTGTGACCCAGTTAGGTTCAGTTCTATATGGTAATGGGATATGTCATGATCTCTATCATCGACATCATCGAAACTCCTTTCGATGGATCAGAACTCTTCTGATTCGAACAGCTAGAATGATCGATCATCTAAATCATTCTAATTGCTCCCAAAATCCACCAGTGACACCTAGCAGTATATGGTGGCAACCCATCAGAGCTGAATGTGAACCTCTTGGTGCAGCTACCTGTGTGATTAAGTTCTTCTATCTTGAGCCCCGATCAGAATTAGGGTTAAGGTAAACTCGTCAAACCCTAGTCTCTGTCATATGATGTAATCATTCGATTCGAGTCCGATGTGAAAATCTAAATAGAAACTCTTTCTATTATTTCACTCTGCCATGGCCATGGACTTCTGGACTTGATTCTCATGATTATCATAGGGCTGCTCCTCTACCACCGAGGTAGATAGATTCCATCTTGATGCCATCCAGTTCCTACAATGAACATGCTATAGCCAACATACACCTCAGGGTTCCATATGGCTAGGAGATCGAGTAATGGTGTAGTCAAACTATAACACCCTCAAGGTGAACTGTCGATGCACCTCAGGTCAAAGAACCAGACACACTACTGCAGCATCGAGTCAGTCATTGACGAGAAGGTAGACTCCCTAATGACTACTCGAGGTGGTCACGCTCAGTGCCCTCATTCTCTAACGAGTACCTGTACTCTCGCTCCGATGTCTCCACACCGTAGACTCAAGACTCATCTACTAAAGAGAAGCAATTGTACACCAACCTTTCGGATCAATTACCATCCTCGTGATGATCCTATGGTCGGAAGCATTTTATGAGTTAACAATGATTATTCATGTCTTAAATTTTCAACTCTTGAAAATATGAATTATCATTACCATTAACTCAAAGGATGTATCACAGACACTAAATACACATATGTGATAGAAAATAACCCATTTTATTCATTATAGTCAAAATTACAATTTTGCCCCTAGAAGTGTATTACAAGTGTTAGCCAATTCAAGCTTCTAGGGTACATATATCTAACAACTAGATCCTTCGATCTTTCTGCATCCTGAATATGACTTTGGGTATGAAAATATGTCAATCCCAATATCATATTCACTTCTCTTTCAATCTTATGATGATGATTTATTTAATGAAATATTAGAAGCCATTTCTAATTTTCATTATGCTTTGATCAAAGTCTTCCTGAATCATCATTTGTTTGAAGCAGGTAGGATGCTATTTTCTCTTACTAGGAGAGATCGATTCCATGTTAACATACTCACAACCTTCATATATATAATCTACCATATCCAGATCATCCCATACATAACTAAGTCATGAATGAGTATGAACCAAAATATGGATTTATATATATAAGATTCTATGGTAGTTTCAGGTCAAAGGATTACATGCACAAATTCCACTATGAGAACCATCTATTGACATGTAGATAAGACTCCATTAGATATTCTCGATTTGGATCAATTCAGTGAACTCATTCTCTAATGAGCACCCACATTCTTGTATTAGTGTCATACATAAGTTATTGTGAGATCAATCATCCTCTCAATCGAGCATACAAAGAATGTGCTAGTCTTACCGAAAAATATTGATCCCTAACTCAATGTCCCATCGACTAGGAATATTTAAATTAGGATTTTAAGATTTTAGGTCTCACTGGTATGATCTCATCATAATCCTAAAACCATAGCCCTAATTTATAGGGTTCATCATAATCTTAAATAAATAATAAGACACTGCATATGATGAAATAAATGCCTTTATTTATTTATTAAAAATGTCATTACATGAGTTTGGAAGACAAAGAATAGCCCAAAAAATTAATTGGCTTGAGGGCATATTCCTTTCAATCTCCCACTTGCACTAAAGCCAATCACCCTTATATTTTAATCCCATACAATCAAGGTGGCGATCAAACAGTTGCAGTGGTAAAGCCTTAGTGAATGGGTCTGCTATGTTGTTCTTTGTGTCAACTCGTTCTATGACTACATCTTATCTTTCAATAATTTCATGAATGAGATGGAAGCATCTCAGAATGTGTTTGGATTTATGATGAGATCCTTGGTTCCTTTGCTTGAGCAACAGCTCCAGTATTATCACAGTAAAGTGGTACTGGATTCTCAATTTCAGGAATAACACCCAATTCAGTGATGAACTTCTTCATCCAGATAGCTTCCTTGGCGGCTTCACTTACAGCTATGTATTCTGCTTCAGTGGTTGAGTCAGCTACAGTTGGCTGCTTAGTACTCTTCCAACTTACTGCTCCACCATTCAGAGTAAAGACATACCCTGAAATGGATTTGCTATCATCTGGGTCTGATTGAAAACTAGAGTCAGAATATGCTTCTAATTTAAGATCAGAACCACCATATACTAGAAAAATATCTTTAGTCCTTCTCAAGTACTTAAGAATATTTTTCACAGCTTTCCAATGATCCTCTCCTGGATCAGCTTGAAATCTACTTGCAATGCCTAAAGCATAAGCAACATCAGGCCTTGTACATAACATGGCATACATTATTGATCCAATAGCCGAAGCATAAGGAATAGAACTCATTCTATTTCTCTCTTCAGGTGTCTTTGGAGACATCTTTTTAGAGAGATGTATGCCTTGACTCATGGGTAAATAACCTCTTTTACTCCCATCCATACTGAATCTTTTCAGTATTAAGTCAATGTACCTTGATTGGGACAAGCCTAGCATCCTCTTAGATCTATCTCTATAGATCTTTATTCCTAGTATATAGGATGCTTCTCCCAAATCTTTCATGAAAAACTTATTTGATAGCCATAATTTGACTGATTGTAATATTGGGATATCATTCCCAATGAGGAGTATGTCATCTACATACAGAACCAAGAAGACTATGATTCTTCCACTAGTTTTTTTGTACATACATGGTTCATCAACATTCTTGAAAAAATCAAACTCTTTTACTGTTTCATCAAAATGGATGTTTTAACTCCTTGATGCTTGCTTTAATTCATAAATGGATCTCTGAAGCTTGCATTGAAGGAAAATCCTAATTTCTCAGATCAGATTCGTTCAGATCTGATTGGATCAAGAGATATATTTTAAATTTTTTTTTCTTTGATCCAAATTAGATTTAGGATGTTCCAAATTTGATATTTATTATTCTAATAATAAAAATAAAATCTAGATAAATTAAATTTAATTTAATTTACCTTGATGTAGGGTAATCCTATTACCCGTTGATGATCCTATAAGTAACGAAAGGTTCTGGATCTAGCCACGCAAGTGCCTGGCCTCTACCGATATCCACTCGGGCTGGATCTAGAGATCCTCTTCTTCTCTATCATGTCTTCAAAAATTAAATTTGAATCTAATTTGGAGGATCTTCAAAATACCTTTCGAAGATCAGCAGTGGTCCTTTACAGCAGTGCAGCCTTCTAGCTTTTTATCATCTTTCTCTCATCTGGATTGCACTAACTAAGATCCCAAACTCCTTTGGGCATGGAGAGGAGAGGGAGAAGATAGACTTGGCATGGAGGAGGAGAGGAGAGGCAGCCTTGGGGCATGGGAATTTTCAATTTTCAGATGCTCCTTGAATTGGGCGCAGGGTCTTATTTATAGACTATGCATGATCCAACTCCTCTTCTTCCCAACCAATCACAACCCTTTGTGAAATCAGATCTAAATCTGATTGGTGGAAATAGAGTCCCCTGGATTTCTCCTTAGATGGTGCCTAAGATCAGTCAAACTTGATTCTTAGGAGAAGTCTAATCGAAATCCAAAAAGGAGATGGAGTCCCTGTCCAACAGGGACTCCTGGGCGCCTCCAGCTTGGGCGCACGCCAAGGGTGGCATGCGCCCTCCTCCTTGCCAGGTTCTGGCAAGGGGGACAAGCCCCCACCAGCTCTCCAATAGGTGCATGACACATGGACAGAAGTCAAAGTGTCAATGGTCAACATTTGACCAGTCAAAGGTCAACTTTTGACCAAAGTCAAAGGACGAGAAATGGTAGGTGACCAAAAATGATAGGTATTGTCTTACAAAAATAAGACAACCCTTTTCTGACCTGGACAGGCTCCAGTCAGACCAAGTGAAGGCCTCTTGATCGAGCACAAACTCCTTTGGCTTAGTCAGGACAACTATTTATGATAGTAAAAGAAGAACGTTAGGTTCAATCGAGTGCTAGCATGATTTCCTTGAACCTAATTGAATCTCATTCAGATCAATTGAACTGGATCAGTTCAATTGATGATCACCAGATTCAAACCCTTATTTGTGTGACCCAGTTAGGTTCAGTTCTGTATGGTAATGGGATATGTCATGATCTCTATCATCGACATCATCGAAACTCCTTTCGATGGATCAGAACTCTTCTGATTCGAACAGCTAGAATGATCGATCATCTAAATCATTCTAATTGCTCCCAAAATCCACCAGTGACACCTAGCAGTATATGGTGGCAACCCATCAGAGCTGAATGCGAACCTCTTGGTGCAGCTACCTGTGTGATTAAGTTCTTCTATCTTGAGCCCCGATCAGATTAGGGTTAAGGTGAACTCGTCAAACCCTAGTTTCTGTCATATGATGTAATCATTCGATTCAAGTCCGATGTGAAAATCTAAATAGAAACTCTTTCTATTATTTCACTCTGCCATGGCCATGGGCTTCTGGACTTGATTCTCATGATCATCATAGGGCTGCTCCTCTACCACCGAGGTAGATAGATTCCATCTTGATGCAATCCAGTTCCTACAATGAACATGCTATAGCCAACATACACCTCAGGATTTTGTATGGCTAGGAGACCGAGTTATGGTGTAGTCAAACTATAACACCCTCAAGGTGAACTGCCGATGCACCTCAGGTCAAAGAACCAGACACACCACTGCAGCATCGAGTCAGTCATTGACGAGAAGGTAGACTTCCTAATGACTACTCGAGGTGGTCACGCTCAGTGCCCTCATTCTCTAACGAGTACCTATACTCTCGCTCCGGTGTCTCCACACCGTAGACTCAAGACTCATCTACTAAAGAGAAGCGATTGTACACCAACCTTCCGGATCAATCACCATCCTCGTGATGATCCTATGGTCGGGAGCATTTTATGAGTTAATAATGATTATTCATGTCTTAAATTTTCAACTCTTGAAAATATGAATTATCATTACCATTAACTCAAAGGATGTATCACAGACACTAAATACACATATGTGATAGAAAATAATCCCATTTTATTGATTATAGTCAAAATTATAATTTTGCCCCTAGAAGTGTATTACAAGTGTCAGCCAATTCTGGCTTCTAGGGCACATATATCTAACAATCTCCCACTTGTCCTAAAGCCAATTGGCTACAAGTCTAAGTCCCATCTTCTCAAGGTGGGCTTCGATCTTCTGCTGGCCCAACGGCTTTGTAAGTGGGTCTGCCACATTATCTGTGGAGTCGACTCTCTTGACCTCGACGTAACCCTTCTCGAGGTAATCGCGGATGAGGTGGTATCGCCGCTCAATGTGCTTGGATTTCTGGTGAGACCTCGGCTCCTTAGCAAGGGCTATGGCGCCATTGTTGTCGCAGTATAGAGGAATGGCATCTGATGGCATTACTCCAATTTCTGCAGCAAACTTCTTGTACCAGAATGCTTCCTTCGCAGCCTCTGATGCAGCGATATATTCTGCTTCCATGGTGGAATCTGCTATCACAGTTTGCTTGGAACTCTTCCAGCTGACAGCACCACCATTGCACACAAACAGACTTCCAGATGTCGACTTTCGATCATCTATATCGGACATGAAATCCGAGTCTGTGTATCCCTGGACTTGGAGTTCTCCATTACCAAAGACCAACATCATATCCTTAGTTCTTCTCAAGTACTTAAGGATACATTTCACAGAAGTCCAGTGTTCTTCACCTGGATTTGACTGATATCTGCTTGTGACACTCACAGCATGGGCTATATCAGGTCGTGTACATAGCATGGCATACATGAGGCTCCCTATTGCAGAAGCATAAGGGATCTTGCTCATGCGTTCTATTTCCTCAGGTGTGCTAGGGCACATCTTCTTGGAAAGATGAATACCATGTCTGAAGGGTATTAATCCCCTCTTAGAGTTTTCCATACTAAACCTCTTTAGTACTTCCTCTATGTACATCTTCTGTGAAAGTCCTAGCATCCTATTCGGTCTATCCCTATAGACCTTAATTCCTAGAATAAAGGATGCTTCACCTAGGTCTTTCATGGAGAATTCCTTGGACAACCATATTTTGACTGTTGTCAACATGGGAATATCATTCCCAATAAGGAGGATGTCATCCACGTACAATACGAGGAAGACAACAGCGCTCCCACTGACCTTTTTGAAAACACATGGTTCCTCTTCATTTTTGATGAAACCAAACTTTTTGATCACATCATTGAAATGAGTGTTCCAGCTCCGAGATGCTTGCTTAAGTCCATATATGGACCTTTGCAGCTTGCAAACCTTGTGATCAGTATCACTGGATGTGAAACCTAGCGGCTGTTCCATATAGATATCTTCCTCAAGATATCCATTTAAGAATGCCGTTTTCACGTCCATTTGCCATATTTCATAATCGAAATAGGCTGCAACGGCAAGCAATGTGCGGATGGATTTTAGCATAGCCACTGGGAAAAGGTATCCTGATAGTCAATGCCTTCGCATTGACTATAACCTTTTGCCACTAGTCTAGCCTTGAATGTCTCCACATTCCCATCTGCACCAATCTTTCTCTTGAAGATCCATTTACACCCAATAGGTACTATACCTTCTGGTGGATCTACCAAGGTCCAGACTTGGTTTGAGTGCATCGAGTCAATTTCTGACTGCATTGCCTCTAGCCATTTCTCGGAGTCGATATCTGATATCGCCTCGTTGTAGGTTTTGGGATCATCACCATGAGCACCATTACCTACGAGGAACATTTTCTCTACTTCCTCTGAAATAATACCTAAGTATCTTTCAGGGGGACGGAAAACTCTTTCCGATCTACGAGGTGGAGGAGGTAGTGTTCTTATTGGCTCAACCTGATTTGGTTCCAATTGGTCCTTAGCTCGTTCTACTTGTGAGACTTTCTCATCAAGCTTAATCTGCTTTCCAATGCCGCTATCTTGAATAAACTATTTTTCAAGAAAGATGGCATGTCGACTCACAATCACATTGTGGTCTTCTGGAATGTAGAAATAGTATCCTAATGACTCTTTAGGATATCCTATGAATCGAGCTCTAAAGGACCTAAACTCTAACTTGTCCGCTTGTTGTCTTTTGACATGAGCCGGACAACCCCAAATTCTGAGATGACTCAGACTTGGTTTCTTACCGTGCCATATCTCATACGGTGTGGTAGGAACGGTTTTAGAGGGAACCCTATTCAGTAGATAAATTGAAGTTAACAATGAGTGTCCCCAAAGAAAATCAGGGAGGTCTGTGAAGCTCATCATGGATCGAACCATATCCAATAGAGTCCGATTTCTCCATTCTGAAACCCCGTTGAGTTGAGGTGTTCCTGGTGGAGTCCATTGAGAGACTATGCCATTTTTCTTGAGATAGTCTAGGAATTCTAGGCTAAGGTATTCACCTCCTCGATCTGATCGAAGAACCTTAATGGGTTTTCCAGTTTATTTTTCTACTTCATGTCTGAATTCTTTGAACTTTTCAAAAGCTTCAGACTTGTGTCTCATAAGATACACATACCCATACCTAGACAGATCATCGGTAAAGGTAATGAAGTAGACAAAATTGCCTCTAGCCGGCACATCAAATGGGCCGCACACATCAGTATGTACTAGGGCAAGGAGATCTGTGGCCCTTTCCCCATGTCCTACAAAAGGGAGTTTAGTCATTTTGCCTTGAAGACAAGATTCACAAGTTGGATATGACTCGAAAGTCAATGGACTCAATAGCCCATTTTTCTCCAATTTGTTGATCCTATCTTCTGCTATATGACCTAATCTCAGGTGCCATAGATATCTATCATTTGGACTATCCCTAGGTCGTTTGGCATTCACGTTTTGCTCGATAGTTAGAATAGGTACATCAATATGTAGCTGATAAAGACCGTTAATAAGGAAACCATTTGCAATTTTATTTCTTTCATAAAGAATGTTACAATGGTCCTTAAAGAAGGTAATCACATAGCCTTCTTGTGCTAAGCATGAAACAGAAATCAAATTCCTGCTAGCTGCAGGCACATAATAACAGTCTTTCAAAACTAAGTCTAAACCAGATGGTAATCGAAGAGGGTATGTTCCCACGGCCACTGCAGCAACTCTTGCTCCATTACCGATGCGTAGGATCATGTCTCCATCCCTCAGCCTCCTGCTATCCTCAAGACCCTGCATGGAAGTGCACAAATGAGCACTAGAATCAGAGTCAAGCACCCAACTGGATGCAGAAGAAATTGTAAGGTTAGATTCAATAACGAGCATACCTCCAGAAGGACCTACATTCTTCTTATTCTTCAGGGTGGCTAGGTAAATAGGATAGTTTTGCTTCCAGTGGCCATCTTTGTTACAATGGAAATACTTTTCTTTGTCAGTGGTCCTGTTCTTCAGCTCTGCCTTTTTCTTCTTTCCACCTTCCATGTTTTGTCTTTTCATAGATTTCTTCTTTTCAAAAGACTTTCTCTTGGAAGAAGTCCATTCCATAGCAAGCACTGAGCCTTTAGAACCTTTCATAAAAAGCTCAGCAGTAACCAGCATGTTCATAGTTTGGCTAGAGTACTTTAAAGTTTATGCATATGGTAGTTCATGATGAATTGCCCATACACATTAGTGAAGGATTGCAAAATTATGTCATTCTACAAATCCTGATCTAACTTCACTTCGAGCTTCTCAAGCTCTTTCACATCCTTGATCATCATCAGACAATGATCTTGGACTGTTTGTCCATCATGCATCTTAGTCTTAAAAAGTCATTTAGTGATCTAATATTTGGCTGCGCGACTCTGTTCACCAAACAACTCTTGCAGGTAAGCCAACATTTGGCAGGCAGTCTTGATATCTTCATATTGGCACTAAAGCTCATCAGACATTGAGCCTAACATGTAGTATCTCACCTTGTTATCTTCATCCATCAATTTGTCAAGAGATGCTCTCTGTTCAGCGGATGGATGGACTGATAAGGTGGGGGGATCCTAGTCTAATACATAAGTTAACTTCTCAGAACCCAAAATGATTTTAAAGTTTCAGAGCCAATCCTTGTAATTGGGGCTGGTCAGTCTATGGGTGTCCAGGAGATGGGCTAGTGGGTTGGTTGTAGATATAATAACGAAGTATTTTGTTATTTTGTTAGGAGTGGGCGGCATGGAGTCTTGGGCGGCAAGGAGTCTTGGGCGACAAAAAAAATCCCTTCTCAAAATAATAACAAAGTATTTCATCTGCAAAAGGACTCTTCTACACCCCATATCTGATGTCTATGCCAATATAAAAATTTACATGATATAACAAAATGGAAAAAGTCAAAGAAGTTAGGCGCCAAGTAATTCCATGCGCCAAAGAATTGTTTGTGCATGAAAGACTTCCCACGCATAAGAGAGAGACTCTCTAGCATATGGGATTCAGGTATGTGGCACCCCAACTAAAGCTCAATCAGTCTAGGTTAATCCAATTCAAGACCAAATTCTATTTGGCTCAAATTGGATCTAAATTAGCCCAAATCGGAAAGCCGATTCGAATCCAATTCGAATCCAGGTGCTAGGGTTTGCTACATGTGCTAGCATGTTCATCTTGCAAACATGGTCTAATCCAATTAGACCCTTAATCAATTCTCTTTGTGTGTGACCCATTGGGTTCCACATCTAACCAGCAGTGAGTCTGGGTGTGATTTGACCTAATCTGGTTAGAACTCAACCAAACCGATTTAGGTCAAAACTAGCCAACCCAATTTGACTTAATTTAGAACACTTTCTAATTTAATGATCAAATTAAAATTTTAATTTGATCAAACCCACAAGACATGATTGACGTCTAGCAACGTATCATGACTTCTCGAAAGATGTGAAAATTTTGATGAAAATACCAAAAATATCCTTCAGTGAAAATTACCATGCAACTAGATCCTTCGATCTTCCTGCATCCTGAATATGACTCTGGGTATGGAAATATGTCAATCCCAATATCATATTCATTTCTCTTTCAATCTTATGATGATGATTCATTTAATGAAACATTAGAAACCATTTCTAATTTTCATCATGCTTTGATCAAAGTCTTCCTGAATCATCATTTGTTTGAAGCAGGTAGGATGCTATTTCCTCTTACCAGGAGAGATCGATTCCATGTTAACCTACTCACAACCTTCATATATATAATCCACCATATCCAGATCATCCCATACATAACTGAGTCATGAATGAGTATGAACCAAAATATGGATTTATATATATAAGATTCTATGGTAGTTTCAGGTCAAAGGATTACATGCACAAATTCCACTATGAGAACCATCTATTGACATGTAGATAAGACTCCATTAGATATTCTCGATTTGGATCAATTCAGTGAACTCATTCTCTAATGAGCACCCATATTCTTGTATTAGTGTCATGCATAAGTTATTGTGAGATCAATCACCCTCTCAATTGAGCATACAAAGAATGTGCTAGTCTTACCGAAAAACATTGATTCCTAACTCAATGTCCCATCGCTAGGAATATTTAAATTAGGGTTTTAAGATTTTAGGTCTCACTGGTATGATCTCATCATAATCCTAAAATCATAGCCCTAATTTGTAAGATTCATCGTAATCTTAAATAAATAATAAGACACTGCATATGATGAAATAAATGCCTTTATTTATTAAAAATGTCATTACATGAGTTTGGAAGATAAAGAACATCCCAAAAAATTAATTGGCTTGAGGGCATATTTCTTTCATCGAGTGCAAGCGAGTCTAAACTCTTCCATGAATTCGAAGGCAAAGAAGCTCAGATAGAAGGGCACGACGAGGTTTCCCCATCAGAAGATTCCATAACTGTGCTTCCCTCAATGCTCCAAAAACTCAGGTGTTGATGGAAATTAAGAAGCAGTTGCCACGGTCGAAGAGGATGCTCACGCATCCTAGCAAGTGCAATCCCAATAAATACTACCCCTACCATCGTGACCATGGTCATGATACTAAGGAGTGCATTCAGCTCTAAGACGAGATCGAGGAACTCATCAGGCGGGATAGGTTTGGTCAGTTCCTACGACGTCGGCCTGAAGGATAGGAAGATCGACCAACGGTGCTACCACAACCAGAGCCGCCGAGGAGGAAAGAGCAATAAGGAGATCGGCCTCCACTTGGCATTATCAATACCATCTCTAGTAAACTTCGGCAGGAGGAGGTTGGCGGACCTGGACGACTAGCAAAGAAATGGAGAATTGAGGAGCCCCTAACTTTCATTGAGGCTGATGCACAGGGAGTTCAGTTTCTGCATAATGACGCGATTGTAATTACTTTAGATATTACAGACTATGATGTTTGCCGCATCTTTGTTGATAATGAAAGTTCTGCCAATGTTTTGTTTTATAATGCTTTCTCCAAAATGACTATACCTAATAACTGGCTTGGACCAATGAACTTCCCATTAGTAGGCTTCACTAGTAATGTAGTACCAGTTGAAGGCGTAATAACTTTGGTTGTGGCTGCAGGACAATATCCGATATAGTCCAA
The DNA here is from genome assembly GCA_006176705.1 of Cocos nucifera. Taxonomy (NCBI): domain Eukaryota; kingdom Viridiplantae; phylum Streptophyta; class Magnoliopsida; order Arecales; family Arecaceae; genus Cocos; species Cocos nucifera. Next base: position 800,659 of record QRFJ01000187.1, read on the forward strand.
GGCATAGGTGGATTTTTTGGTAGTAAAAGCTCCATCGCCTTATAATGCAATTCTCAGTCGACCTGGCCTAAATGCGCTTCAGATAGTGGTGTCGATCTACTATTTGAAAATAAAGTTTTCAACAAATTATGGGATCGGAGAAGTCAGAGGAGATCAAGCCCTGGCAAGACATTGCTATTCAATCTCCTTGTAGAGGGATGAGCAGTCAGATCTTTATCCGATTGATGGGTTGGATGTCTATGATGATCTAATCAAAGAGCGGTGTGATGGAAGACCTTGTTTCTGTCCCACTGAATGATGGAAATGCGAAGCACATGGTACAGATTGGTTTCAACCTGGTAAAAGAGATATGAGAACAGCTTGTCAAATTTCTGTAGAGAAATGCGGATGTTTTTGCTTGGGTCCTCGATGACATGCTTGGAATAGATGCTGAAGTCAAGGAACATCATCTGACTGTTGATCCCAAGCATCGACTGATGAAGGAGAAGATGCGCAGCCATGCCCTAAAGAGAAAGAAAGTAATTGCAGAGGAAGTTGACAAACTCCTCAAGATCAGATTCATCCAAGAAGTCAATTATCCGAACTGGATCTCCAATGTCATGCTCATCAAGAAGGCAAACGATAAGTGGAGAATGTGCATAGACTTCAAAAAGCTGAATAAAGCCTATCCAAAAGATAGCTACCCCCTAACCAGGATTGATCAACTGGTGGATGTGACCTCGGGCCATGAGCTCCTCACTTTCATGGATGCCTTTTCTGGCTATAACCAAATCCAAATGGCACCAGAAGATGAGGAGAAAATTACTTTTATTACTAACCATAGTCTTTACTGCTATAGGGTTATGCCTTTTGGACTCAAAAATGCAGGAGCAATATACTAGTGCCTGATCAATAAAATCTTCAAGAAGTAGATCAGCCATATCATTGAGGTATATATAGATGACATGCTTGTCAAGAGCCGAGCTTCAATAAATCATATTGTCGACCTTAAAGAGACCTTCAACGCTCTTAGGAGGTACAAGATGAAGCTGAACCCAACCAAGTGCATCTTTGGCATGACTTTGGGGAAGTTTTTGGGATTCATGATGTTGAGGCATGAAATTGAAGCAAATTTGGAGAAGATTTGGACCATTTAAGAGATGATTGCTCCAAAATCAGTTAAAGAGGTTCAGCGCCTGATCGAAAAGGTGGCAGCCCTAAACCGCTTCATCTTGAGGTTGCTCGAGCGATGCATGTCCTTCTTTCAAGTTCTAAAATAGTCAAAGAACTTCTACTAGACCACTGAATATCAACAAGCCTTTAAAGAGCTCAAGAACTACCTCTGCTCACCTCTCCTATTAGCAAAGCCAAATTCAGAGAGAAATTATTTTTGTACCTAGCAGTCTCCCCAATGGCCCTTACGGTAGTTCTAGTCAAAGAAGAGGTAAAAGTATAGAGACCAATTTACTACATAAGCCAAGTCTTGAGGAACGTCGAGACAAGGTATACTAAGTTAGAAAAACTAACTATTGCCCTATTGGTTGTAGCTCGGAGACTTCGACCTTACTTCTAAGGGCACACCATAACCCTTCTCATTGATCAACCAATCAAAGTAGTTCTTTATCGAATGGAAGCCTCCGAAAGAATAGAAAAATGGACAATAGAGCTCACCGAGTTCGACATCAACTACCAGCCTTGGCCATCGATCAAAGCCCAAATTCTGATAGATTTTATAGTTGAATATACCATTCCAAACAAAGTCGAACTTAAATAGAACCAAATCAAAATTTCCTGGTTACAACCGAATTCCTTCAAAAAAAGAGCCAACCTTCCTGAAGATTGCTTGGCCCTATATGTAGATGGCTCGTCCAATGCTTCTGGTGCAAGCATAGGGCTGATCTTGGTTGGCCTAGAAGGAGTCATCACCGAATATGTGCTATGCTTTGAGTTTCTTGTGACTAATAATGGGACCGAATATGAAGCTTTGATTGTAGGGTTAAGAATCGCCGAAGAATTGAAAGCAAATCGACTCTAAGTTTATAGTGATTCCCAACTAGTGGTCGGATAATTTAATGGTGATTATGAGGCTCAAGAAGAAAACATGATAAAATATCTCAAGAAAGTGAAGAGCTTGACTCCGTCCTTTAATAGTTTTGATATGAAGCAAATTCCAAGAGTGAAAAATACTAGGGTTGACCTTCTCTCAAAGTTGGCAACATTGGCCTCGACTAAGCTACCCAAGGAGATCTTGTTTAAAGTCCTGAAACACCCGAGTCTGGAAGAGCAATAGTTTGTAATGCAGATCGACCATGAACCATGTTGGATTGACCCATTGGTTGCTTATCTCAAAGATGGAGCTCTTACTCATGGTTCGAAAGAAGCTTGAAAACTCAGAAATCAAGCCTTCCGATATGTTCTGTATGAAGGCAAGCTATATAAAAGGTCATATTTCTTATCGCTCTTGAGATATCTCAGACCTTCAAAAGCCAATTTTAAATTATGGAAAGTGCATGAAGGAATCTGCAAAAGTCATGTAGGGACTAGATCCTTATCACATAGACTACTTCGATAGGGTTACTATTGGCCGACCTTATACCATGATTCTATCGAGTATGTCAAAAAATGTGACCGCTGTCAAAGTAGTGCAAACATTCAAAGGCAGCCAACTTCTGAACTAATATCCCTGAGCGCCCCATGGCCGTTTGCTCAGTGGGGGATGGACATACTCGGACCTTTTCCCATGGCATCAGGATAGCACAATTTTCTCTTGGTGGCAATAGATTATTTCACAAAGTAGATCGAGGCTGAACCTCTAGCAAAAATCACTGAAGCAAAAGTACAGGACTTCATTTGGAAGTCGATCATTTATAGATTTGGCTTGCCTCAAACACTCATAATAGATAATGGGTGGTAGTTTGCCAGAGCAAGATTTGCCGAATTTTGTGAAGATTTCAACATCTTCCATCATTTTACATCAGTAGCCCATCCACAGGCAAATGGCAAAGTCGAAGTGATAAATAGAATCCTATTGCAAGGTATCAAAGCAAGACTTGAAAGAGCAAAGGAGACTTGGGTGGATGAACTCTATCATATGCTCTGGGCATACTGAACTATCCAAAGATTGCCAACTAGGAAAACTCCATTTGTCTTAGCTTTTGGAATAAAAGTGGTCATCACAATAGAACTCAAACTCCCATCAGTATGAGTCGTGGCATTCAATGAGTAGCATAACTCATGGGACCTCAGGGCTAAGCTCGACTTGTTAGAGGAAAAATGGGAAAAAGCTCAAGTTTGGATGGTGGCCTATAAGCAAAAAGTAGCCCATTATGACAACTCTAAAGTCAAAGGCAAAATATTCAAAGTGGGGGACTTAGTACTTCATCGAGCAGCTATTTTACAATCTTAGAATCAGAAAAAGCTCGCTCCAAATTGGGAAGGCCCATATGAAGTAGAGAAGATCATCCAGTCTGGAACTTATCACTTGAAGGAGCTTGGAGGAGTGACACTCCCACAGCCTTAGAATTCAAAAAATCTAAGAATATACTACTAGTAATTTATCTTCAATAAAACTCCTCTATTTCAATATTATTGTTTTTTGTTATAAAAATCATGTGATGATAGAAAATAACTCTCTGAAGTAATCCAAAGTAGCCCTGATAGGAATAGGAGTAGAACCTCGTCCTAACATGAGCAAGTCGAAGGTCTCGTTAGTCTAAGATGGGATGAGGGGAGAGGCTCTTTCAATGGCCCTTATGTGCCCCTACAGTCCTATTAGGAATACGAAAAAAATCTCATCCTAACATGAGTAAGTCGAAGGCCTCGTTAGTCTAAAATGGGATGAGGAGAGAGGCCTTTTCAATAGCTCTTATGTACCCCTAAAGCTCTGTTAGGAACAGGAGGAGAACCTCATCCTAACTTGAGCAAAGCAAAGACCTCGTTAACCTTAAGATGAGATAATGGGAGAGGCCCTTTAAATGGTTCCTTATGTGCCCCTACAGTCCTATTAGGAATAGAAGGAGAACCTCATCCTAACTTGAGCAAAGTGAAGACCTTGTTAACCTAAGATGAGATGAGGGGAGAGGCCCTTTCAACAGCCCTTATGTGCTCCTATAGCCCTACTAGGAATAGGAGGAGAACCTCATTCTAACTTGAGTAAAGTGAAGACCTCGTTAACTTAAGATGAGATGAGGAGAGAGGCCCAAACGATGCCCCTACTACCTTGATAGGAATAGGGAGAGAACCTCATCCTAACGTGAGCAAGACGAAGACCTTCGGTTACTTAAGACAAGAGGAGAGAACCTTTCAATAGCCACAATGGGAATCGAAGGAAGGCCTCACCTAAATAGAAGTAAAAGCCAATCTCATCGGGAATAGGAGGAGAATCTCGTCCTGATATAAATAAAGACCTCCAATTACTTAAAATAGGAGGAAGGACCTCGTCTTGATGAAAGGACTAAGGAAAATCAACAAAATCGAACAAGGAAGGATAGACTCATCCCAGCATGGATAAAAAATCTTTGATTATTAAAAGATAGGAGCAAAACTACTCTTTCAGCAATCCTTCCAACAAAAGTCAAAGCAAAAGAGAGGAATGAAAAAATCAACAGGAACTGAATCCAAACAAAGCAATAAGATGATCGAAGAAAATATTCCTTCATTAAATCCAAAGTTCATTACAAAGTGAAGGTCCATAAGATCATGTACAAAAAAAAAGAGAGAGAGTAAAAAAGATGACAAAGTCCAAAGGAGGCCCGAAACCCTTAAACTTCGGTCTATCGATCCCCACTATTACAAGAGACTACTTTAGCCTACGGATTTTCTCCTCAAGCTCCTTCTTCTTGTATAGACCATCTATATACACCTTGTTGGCATGTTGAAATTTTTCTTTGAGCTCTCATCACTACTTTCTTAAAACATCAGACTCGACCTCCACATCCCCGATGGCTTGCTGCTCATACGATAGCTGGATCCTCAGCCATTGAACCATAGCCTTCTCCCTTCCCACTGCTTTCGAAAGCTCACCCAGAGTCCTCGTTAGGGAAGAAACCTGCTTTGGTCCACTACTCATGCTGGATTGATGAATGTCATCAAGTTATTTTTTGAGCTGGATTATTTCACTATTAGTCGCACGAAGTCTTTGCTCAAGTTGGGATATCCTCTCACTCCAATCCAATCGGTAGGTATCATAAGTGAGCCTGACATCATGTAGTTGCTTTCAGAGTGTGGAGAACCTCTTTGACCAATCCCACTCATACCGAGCCTTGTCGAAAGACCATAATGAGCTTTCCTCCAGCAGATGGATCTTCTCCTTTACCGTCCTGAGATCGACTTTGAGAAAGCTGATCTTCACCGTTAGTGCCCAAGATTTGTCGCTGGCATTTTTCTTCAGCTCGGTGATCTCCTTCTTGAAGCTACCTTTTCAAATGCTGAAGCTCACAGAATCTTTCTATTGATCCCATGATTGATTTTGATCATTGCCAAACCTTGAGTATATTATGTATCTAACCATGTGTTTCAAGAATGTGTGTAGGACTTTTCAAGTGCTTAAAATGAAGAAATTATTCATAGAAGAAATTCTCTCATAAGAAGAAAAGTCAAAGAAAAGAATAATTTTGAATGCTCAAATAAAGCTCAGACAATAAATTTTTGGAAGCCTCAATTGTGGGAAAGATCATAAAAATTAAGGTGGAAGAAGCCATTAAAAGTTGAAGACACAAAGCCATTCATGCAGAAAAATATGCAGAATTTTTGAAGGCTAAAAACTTAGATGACCTAGTAAAAAATTGAGCTAGCTCAGTAAGAAACTTAGACGTCCCAGTCTCAGAAAATAAAAAAAAAAGTAAGCTAATTTTTGAAGTAAACTGATACTAAGTCGACCCAGTTGTAAACTGAGCCGACCTAGTTAGATGGAGCAACCTAGTGAAAAACTGAGCCAACCCAGTAACTGTAATGGCTAGTTTTTTAGAACTTTAACTTTTTATCCACAACAATTTTCAACGGCTATTTTCTCAACTCCAATGGGTAGAACTCATTCTGAAGACCTTCTAGATGTGAAGAAGTGGTGGATAGCCTCAAGAATATATTAGAAAATCTTTGGAGCATTAAAAACAAGCTTTTGAAGAGTTTATTGAGTATCCATTAAGAAAGCAAGAAGAGTGAGCTAAAAAGAGTAAGGAAAGAATAATTTTCAGACATCATTATTGGAGATCATCTCTTACTTCCACAAGTATTCAAAGAGAAGAAATCAACCCTATAAGCAAAGCAATCTAGATTTTCTTCTCTTAGATTTTATAAAGTTTATTTTAAATTATATTTTTTACATTTTATTTCAAGTTTCTTAGGGTGAGAAACTTGAGTTGGTCCAAGCCTCAAGTTGGACGTTGTATTGGTTTGATTGGTGAGCCAAGGGTAAAATCAATCGGGATTGATTATGAGCCCGAAAATCAATCATGTACGATTTTAGTTGGTGAGCCAGAAAAAATCAACTGAATTTAATTGTAAGCTCGAAAAATAATCAGACTGTAATTATTATTGAGAATTATAGTTGAATTTCCAAGAGGTATTCTTGGGGAGTGGACATAGGTGCTGAGTTTGGCACTGAACCACTATAATATTTATGTGTTTGTGATTGTGTATTCTTTACTTTATTGCTTTCATTCACTATAGATTACAAAGCTTGTTTCATTACTCATTGTGTGCACTTCACTTAGTTTAAATCATTCAAATCTGCACATTAGTTGAAAAGTTCTTGTACCCAATTCATCCGCCCTCTTAGGTAGGCATCCTTGTGCAACAAGTGGTATCAGAGTGAATGCTCTAATATTAGTTGTTAACCTAACAATCAAAGAGCTAATGATTTTATGGCTGACCCATTTGGTTCTTTATTGAGTAAGGGATACTCAACCATTAGACCTCCATTTTTCAATGGCACCAACTACATTTATTGGAAAACTAGAATGAGAATCTTTACTCAAGCATAAGATTATGACATGTGGAATATCATACTCAATGGTCCTCACACACCCATAATGATTGTTAATGATTTATGTGTGCCTAAACCTAAAAAAGATTGGAATGAGCATGATAAAAGGCTAGCTCAATTAAATGCTAAAGCTATTAATATTTTATATCGTGCATTAGATTATAATGAATTCAATAGAATATCAATATGTTTATCTACAAAAGAGATTTAGGATAGACTTAAAATGATCCATGAGGGTACAAGTCAAGTCAAAAAATATAAAATAAACATGTTGGTTCATAAATATGAGTTGTTTAAAATGGAACCTCATGAGACAACAAGTGATATGTTTACAAGGTTTACTGAATTATAAATGAGTTAAAAAGTCTTAGAAAAGACTATTCTAACAATGATCTTATATGCAAAATTCTTAGGTCCCTACCAAAGTCTTAGGAAGCAAAAATAACGGTAATCTAAGAAGCCAAAGATCTTAGCAAGCTTGCATTGGAAGAGCTAATCGGATCGCTCATGACACATAAGCTTAATATGAATCAAAGCATGAAGGAGGAAAAGATGAAGAAGACAACTCTTGCACTCAAGTCATCAGCCATTGAAGAAAGTTCAAGTGTCTCTACCAAGGATTCAGAAGATAACAAAAAAATGGTGGTGATTATAAGAAGGTTCATGAAATTTATGAGAAAGAAGAAAAATTCTAAACCAAGAAGAGGAAAAGAAGAAAAAAATCAATTTAGAAAACATAAAAAAGATTACCTCCTACTAAAAAAGAGCTCAAATTATGAAGAAGAGTCATCCTCAAGTGAAGAAGAAGCAAATCTATGCTTGATGGCTCACAACAATGAGGTAAACAATGAGAGCTCTTCCAAATTTTCTTTTGATGAATTACTTGAAGCCTTTAATGAGTTAATAAATGGATTATAGAAATTAAAGCTGAAAAATAAGGAACTCAAAAAATCTAATCTTCTTTTAGCTAATGAAAAGAGTAAACTCTTATTAGAAAAAGAAGATATTTTAAGAGAATAGGATACTTTGGCTAAAGATTAAGAAATGTATCTCAAATCTAAAAAATCTTTAGTTGAAGAACTTGTTAAGTTGAATAAGAAGCTTGAGAACTTGGTTGAAGAAAAGAAAACTTTAGTTGATGAAAAACAAACCCTTTCAAAATCTGAAAAATTCTTAGTCAAAGAAAAAGAAAAGCTTTTAAAATCTAAAAAATATCTTTTGGAAGAAAATGCAAAATTAAGAAAAGAGATTGAAAATTTAAAATCCATGCTTGAAAAGTTTACACTTGGATGACAAAAGCTTTAAGCAATATTAAATAATCAAAAAGCTATTTTTGATAAAGCAGGAATTGGTTATAATTTATTTAGAAAGAAAACAGAAATATGTCAAAAACATGTTTAGCAAAGCTTCATTTGAAAATCATTCAATTATATGTTTTAAATGTAACAAAGTAGGCCATAAAATTTCTAATTATAATTTTAAAAGAATTGGCCAAACTTTGATTAAACAAATATGGGTTCCAAAGGAAATCTTAAATACTAACTCCTATGGACCCAAGATGACTTAGGTACCGAAAATCATTAAGGGACTTTGCAGGTGCACTAAGGATCCAAATGAAATGAAAGGAAGAAAATTTTTATAGATGCCTTGAAAATAAAAAGGGATGGATATTGATGCATGGTATAATCTAAATTTTTTCTCACATCATACCATCAATGATTGTTAAAGTTATTTTGATTAAATCTATTAATTTTAATATGATTTTATATTATGTTTACTTGTTTATTCTCTTAAAATTTTATTTAATTTTAAAATAGCTTTGTTTGCAAAAGTTTGGAGGAGAAAATACCAAAGATAAAATGATTACTAACTTTGTATCAATCAAATTTAAAAATTTGAGCATAAAAGTCAAATTTGTACCAATTAAGATTAATGTGGTATTAATTAATTATGCTTAATTTGAAAGGAAAAGCGGAAGAAAGTTGAAAAGTAAATTAATTTAACTATAAATATGAAAAATAGGGAGAGAGATATTTTCTAATTTGATTTGATTGAAAATTTTAATTAATTTAAGTTAAGAAAAAATAAAATATGAACTTAAATTCTTAATAAACTTCTGTATGATCTTCTTAAATTGAGCTTTCAGATATTTATTCAATTTGATATGCATGCTTTTATTTATCAAATCATTTTTAATAACTCTTTAGAGTGAAAAATGAGTTTGAGACATATTCTTATTCTAAACGGATTGATTTTGATACATTTTTATAATTTTGAAGCTCATTGATAAATATAATACTAAATTTTTTATATGCCAACCTTTAAACTTGATTTGCATAATCATTTTTGGTAAATGATTGGAGCTAAATTAAATTTTTTGCATATTCCTTATCAAAAATAAATTTCTAAACTCAATTTTGAAACTCATTTAAAAATTTAAATTTGATATGAATTATTTGTTTTGAAATAATTTTTACTCAAAGCAATCAATTTGAAAATATGGCTATCTTTTGCTTTGATACTATTAATTTTTCTTTGCTCGATACATCTCTGATACATACATTTTTCGAGCTTAATTGACTAAATTTTTTTAATGAAAATGAAAGATTGAATATTAAGTATGTACTATGCTTGATTTCATATTCAAATCTTTTGAAAAACTCTATTTCTCTTAAAGCTTAAAAGTGCATATTTGAAAATTTGATTAAAGATCATACTCATTCAAAAAGGGGAAGAGCATATAATATTTAAATTCAAGCTAATTTTTAAAATTAAAATAAATATTTGAAACTTATTTTTTGAGTCACAGGATAAATTTTCAAAAGGGAGATGATTTATTTAAATTAATTTCATGAATTTAATGTATCACTCAATTTAATCCTTTAATGTTGATTTTGATGACTTCTTGTTTCTTCGTATGAGCTTTTTGATGCTGACAAAAAGGAGGAGAAGTATGTTGAGTATATGAAATATATATGCACTAATGATGTGCAATAAATTATAGGCTCATTAAGAATTCTTTCATGAGGTTTAATTCATTATTCTTATCTTGATTCACATTAGTTTCTCTAGCATATACTCAATTTTGCTATCATCAAAAAGGGAGAGATTGTTGATCCCATAATTGATTTTGATGATTGTCAAACCTTGAGTATATTATGTATCTAATCATGTGTTTCAAGAATGTGTGTAGGACTTTTCAAGTGCTTAAAATGAAGAAATTATCCATAGAAAAAATCTTCTCATAAGAAAAAAAGTCAAAGAAAAGAATAATTTCAAATGCTCAAATAAAGCTCAAACAATAAATTTTTGGAAGCCTCAATGGTGGGAAAGATCATAAAAATCAAGATGGAAGAAGCCCTTAAAAGTTGAAAACAAAAACCCATTCATGCAGAAAAATATGCAGAATTATTGAAGGCTGAAAACTTGGATGACCCAGTGAAAAGTTAAGCTGGCTCAGTACTTAGTCGGCTCAGTGAAAAACTTAGATGGCCTAGTTTTAGAAAATAGAAAAATAAAAAGCTAATTTTTGAAGTAAATTGATACCGAGCCGACCCAGTTGTAAACTGAGCCGACCTAGTTAAACTGAGCGACCCAGTGAAAAACTGAGCCGACCTAGTGGCTGTAATGACTAGTTTTTTTAGAACTTTAACTTTTTATCCACAACGACTCCCAATGGCTATTTTCTCAACTCCAATAGCTAGAACTCATTCTGAAGATCTTCCAGATGTAAAGAAGTGATGGATAGCCTCAAGAATATATAAGAAAATCTTTGGAGCATTAAAAATAAGCTTTTGAAGAGTTTATTACGTATCCATTAAGAAAGCAAGAAGAGTGAGCTGAAAAGAGTAAGGAAGGAGTAATTTTTAGACATTCTTTGTCCTTCCAACATCCTCAAATCTGAAAGAAGTTAGGCCATCATTATTGAAGATCATCTCCTACTTCCTCAAGCATTCAAAGAGAAGAAATCAACCTTACAAGCAAAGCAATCTAGATTTTCTTTTCTTAGATTTTATAGAGTTTGTTTTAAATTATATTTTTTATATTTTGTTTCAAGTTTCTTGAGGTGAGAAGCTTTGGTTGGTCCAAGCCTCAAGTTGGATGTTTTATTGGTTTGATTGGTGAGCCAAGGATAAAACCAATTGAGATTGATTGTGAGCCCAAAAAATAATCGAGTATAATTTTGGTTGGTGAGCCAGAAAAAATCAACTAGGTTTGATTATGAGCCTAGAAAATAATTAGACTGTAATTCTTGTTGAGAATTATAGTTGATTTCCCAAGGAGTATTCTTGGAGAGTGGATGTAGGTGCTGAGTTTGGCACCGAACCACTATAAAATTTATTTGTTTGTGATTGTGTATTCTTTACTTTATTGCTTTCATTCACTGCACATTACACAACTTATTTCATTACTCATTATGTGCACTTCACTTAGTTTAAATCATTCAAATTTGCACATTAGTCAAAAAGTTCTTGTAATACCAAATTCACCCCCCCCTCTTGGGTAGCCATCCTTGGGCAACACTTTCATGTGTAGCTTTCGAAGATGGGTAACTACAACCATCGCCTGTGAGGCATTCTTTCTGGATTTCTGAAGTTTGGCTTCTGCCTTCTTCAACTTTTTCTTCAGGTGGTGAATCTTCCTCTTTAAATTTTTGACTATGGGCTTCAGAGGGATACCTTGGGATAATAGCTCAGCATGGAATGGAGAAGATGGATCCTGACTACGATTGCTGGAGGGATTCTGAATAACATCCACTATGACATAAGTATAAAAAAAAAGAAAGTTCATTTTCATTCCTCAAAATGTTCGGTATACATTGAAAGAAAAAGAGAAGAAAAGTATAAATTTATAAAAAGTCTTAGACCTCAGTCGGTGCAGAGGCAGGCAAGGTTGGTACGTCCTTTGCGGTGTCAGGCTTGGGAGCTTCAGCTGCAAGTTTGGGAGCGCTCGGGGCAGGTTCGACAATGGGAAAAGTGGCGCCAGCATTGGAGGGACTGGCTCCCTCACTGGGTTCGTCTGTCAGAAGGTCGAGGTCCACTCTAGGAAAGTTCTTCGCGACCCTCCTCATGTAGATCTCAAACCCCTCCAAGAAGGCTTCCTAGGCAAACGCGATCTTGATGTCCTCCAATGCTTTGGAGGACTTGAAGGCTTCGACAATCCTCTCTCTCTCTCGATGCCAACCTCCTATTTAGCCTTCTTTCTTTCATCTTCAGAGAGGGCCAGGGCTGCCCTCAGCCCCATAGAAGCTTCTTCCTCTCTCCACAACACCTCCCGAAGGTGCTCGACTTCTATAGTTTGAATTTTCGAGGCCACCTTCAAACGATCGACCTTGGCCTGAACCCTCTCGACCTCCATTTGAACCTCCTGTAGGGCTTTGGAAGCCTCGGCCTGGTGAAGATCGGTGGCCTTCGAGTGGGCAAACAAGTAATGCCCCAACTACAAGATAAGTAAAAGTTAAGTCAGAACTTTAAAAGCACACCCTCCATTCAAACAAGTTTAGAAAAATGGGTTACCTCGAGATAAGTGGTGAAAGACTCATCAAATCTCTCAGCATCCTCCATCCTAACCATTTTCTTAATAATGTGCGGGAGGATGCTGCCCTTCATCAAAGATTGGATGACCTTTCGATCATCCAAAGAAGCTCGCTCCTGATCGAAGCCTTCACCACACGAATTTTCGACCACCCTCCTCAACTTTTTTCTGATGGTGTCTTTTTTCTTCTTCTTCTCAATAACCTCATGCTACTCAAGAAGTGAGGTGGCAGTGTCCCCTCGAGATAAGATCAAAGGTGGTGTGACCACGTCAGACTCAGGGATGGGTGCGGCCTGGATCGGCACGACCAGGATCAGCTCATCAGTGCGAGCCTTCATGGATATTTTCTCTGCAAAGCTATCCTTCCTCTTAAGAAACTTGAGCCCCTTTGCCAGGCGGTTTCGCTGCTCGAGAGTCATCTCTATAGAAGAAAAGCTAGAGTCAAAGAAGGAAAGAAGATTATGCATAGTTGGCAGGCTGCAAAGGACTACCTGCCAAATTGAGAGGACTGAGATCGAAGTTGAATAAGGTCTGGTCCTCCAGGAGTTTAGAGATTGGAGGAGCTTGAAAGTTCTTTAGCTTGTCGGTCGAACCCCAATCCTCTTTCTCAAGCCTAGGAACTCAGTGGACTGAGTCCCTTATTTCCCCCCAAGAAAAAAGTCCTAGCTCTAGGAAGGGATAGAAAACAAAAAAAAAATTCTCCTTCTAGTTATGAATGGAAGAAGGGGCACCCTTGAGCAACCCCTTCTTGCCGAACTGGAAAGATACGTACCACCAATCTTTGGCGGTCGGATGATGTTTGAAAGTGAAGAAATTATGGAATAGGAAGATGGAAGGTCAGACGTCGGCTATAATGCACAAGGAGAGAAATCCTATGATAAACATAAAAGAGTTTCGTGCCATGGCAGTGAAGAAAATATTTAAAAAGTTGAATAAGTTGGTTATAAAAGAAGGTATCGATAGCCAAAATTCTGCTCAGAGGGTTTCAACATATAGACAAGCTCGGCTAGGAGGAAGAGAGCTGGCTCAATCGCTTGGGCCAAGGAGTTCGAGTTTGCAATCAGAAGGAATTTTGAACTAGATCCTATTCAATGAAAGATCTTCAGGCCGAAGTTTACATGAAATGGTATTAGAGGCGAAGGATGGTAGAGGTACTCCTACAAACTCAGGATCCTTATAAGGAACATCCATTAAAGCTAAATCAGCCAAACTTCTAGAACCAATCGATCATGACTCTTTAGAGGACATGAGGATCAAACTAAAATGGAGAAAATCCCTGAAAAGCTAAAGAAAATAAAATCTGAGACTTTCTTGAGGAAATAAAGCAGGTAGAAATGCCAAAAGACATAGATAATTAAAGGAAAAGGTTCAGGAACTGACCTAAATTAATAGGGAAGAACAGAAAGGTGGTAGGCTTGATGGAAAATGAAGGAGAGAATCCTCAAAAATCGAAGGAGTCGATGGAAGACCCTGGTCTCCTGAACCAAGAAGGGAGAAGAAAGCCAGAAGGAAGGAGAAGGAGACCCAGACGAAATGAAGCTTCTATGGAAGAAGAAGAGCTTAAATAGCCATTGGAATCTGAGATGGTTATGATTGTGGATCTTCGCTGACCAACCTCGGATTGACGTGTGCCCCACTCATCATAGCGGTAGATTGGCAATGGGCAGAACCTTTATTGCACCATACCTTGAGCAGCGCTTCGGTAGGAATTTCATAAATTTATCTTTTTGGGTCACCTCATATTTAAGAAGTTTCGACGCCCACGTGGAAAGAGTTGGGATCAGCTACTCTGTTGGTGCAAAAACAAAAAAAAGAACTTCAGCACTCATATTTCTTTACTTCCTTCATTCAAATTTTGAACTCGAAAGTGGGGGAATATGTGTTGGGTGTGAACCCTTTCCTGTCGAAGTCCGATAGGATATCTAGCCTTGAGGAAACTTCGTCTGGTGAGGGCAGCCATGCTGGACTCTGGCTAGTAAAGAGTTTATGCTCAGGTGTCGAGACTGTAGACCTCCAACCCAGATCCATTGGCTGATCTTCTTCATTTAGATTCCTAGCTCCATCAGATATTCCTAGAACCTATGGGGCATTGTAGATTTCACTCAAACGAACTTGTATAGCAATGATAGCCCCCAGGCAGCTGAGTAATAGGTCTAATTATGGCTTGGTTTGGCTGACCATAGCACTTTTTGAATCTTTTTCCAACAAAAAATCATCCATGCTGTTCGATATTGGACCAATGTCGGATCAACAGAACTCCTCTCTAGACAAACTCCTACACTATACTAAGGGTGATAGACCTTGGTATTCCTATATCAAGAACTTTGAACATGTAGACTAACGGACCTCATCTCTTTCATATCAGCCTTCAGATGGCCTCGAAAGCAGCCGAGCTTCAAAGGAATAAATAAGTAAGTTCTCTCCAAGCAGATCCCCTTCCTCTCCTTCCTGACAAAATTCTCCAGCTGACCTCCTTCCAGTCGAACTCCTCCCGGACACTAGATGATTTTCTTCCCACCAACCCCCATCCATCCGAACTTCTTGTATTAGCAGAGAGGGGACTCATCGTTATATATTTGCTCCTCCAACAGATCTCCTTTTGAATTTCTCCAACAGATTTATTTTTGGATTTTTGCTCCTTCAGTCGGACTTCCCCTTCCAGTAGAACTACTCCTGGATTCCTCTAGCGAACTTCTTTTAGGATTTCTCTAGTCGCAGGGCTTCCGAATTCCTTTTGGCCAAACTTGCTACAGTCACCTAGGAAGGCTTCCAAGCCTACGCAAATTCAGCTATCTGTACAACATGAATTCACTTACACACATACTACCCTGAAAGAGCCCAAACTCCTCTAAGATTGGTGAAACTTAAAACTCTTCACCGCCAGCACCTACCTCCTTTGAACTTCAACTATCAAGTCCCAACGGACTGGCACATCATGACAATGGACACCATCCTCTATAACAAATTTCACGTGGCCTCGAACGATCCACTACCAGGCAGTTACGACCGTCACCATCAGTTTGTTACAAGCTCCACCTATATAAGGGATCCTCCATATACGTTTTCTCTCTAAGCTCTAAACTCTGATCAAAATCTCTTTGAGTGCTCCATTTTTCATGGATAGAGAACTAACTTGACCATTGGAGGATCTTGCTGGAGCCACCTCACCTCTGGTTTAGGACTTGTCTTGTAGGTGCCGATGGTGGCCTCGTCTTCTCCAATTCAAACCAATTCTGATGTCAACAGTTTTCTCCAGATAGATCATCAGTAAATGTGATGAAATAAAAATGTCCTCCTCTAGCTTGAGTTATCATTGGCTCGCATACATTTGAATGTACTTAGGCCAATAGCTCATTTACCCTTCGTCCATATCCAGAGATTGGAAACTTGATCATTTTTCTAATGAGGTAAGATTCATAAGTCCCATATGATTCATAATCATAAGGTTCAAAGAATTTTTGTTTATATAACATGTTTATCCTTGACTCATTAAAATGACCAATGTGCCAATACCCAAGAAATGACATATTAATATCTTCACTTTTCCTCTTCATATTTTAACCAATATGAAATACATTTTTATTAAATGAGAAAATTAGAAGACCATTGTTAAAATGCACATTTTCATAGTACTCATTAGATTGAAAAATAGAGCAACCATTGCTTATCAATTTTGTTTGATATCTATCTTATAACAAAAGAGGTATAGATACAATATTTCCAATGACATTGGGCATATAATAACATTCCTTTAATTTCAGAGTTGTTCCAATCGACAGCTCCAATAGGCAAGTTTCTATAGCTTTAGTAGAGATGGATTCTCCACTAGTACTAAAAATTTAAACTCATCTTTCTTCAGTCCGCTAATTCTCTGAAGCTCCTACAATGAATTACAAATATGAGAACCACATGCGGTATCTAATACCCATGAATTACTGGATGAAGTACTTAATACTATATGTATCATACACATATCCTTTTGTGACGTATTTTTTATTATCTTAGCAAGAATACTCTTGCAATTCTTCTTCCAATGTACCATCTTGCTGTAGTAATTACACGTCATGTTTGCTGGGACATTCTTTGTCTTCTTCTTGAAGGTGCTTCTTTTAGGGTTCAACTTATTTTTTTTCATTGAACCCTTCATGTTAGACTTTTTCTTGTCCACTAAAAGAAGTGGACCTTTCTCTTCCTTTATATGATTTTTAGCTATTTTTAGCATATTTAATAGCTCTGGCAGGGAAGAATCTAGTTTGTTTATGTAATAATTCACCACAAACTAGGAGAAAGAGTCTAGGAGAGACTAGAGTATTAGATCCTTACTGAACTCTACATCCATGACAAAATCTAATTGAGGCTAACATAATTAATTTTGGCACATGGTTCTGAACCGAAGTTTCCTCGATCATCCGAGCCTGAAATAACTGCTTAGATAATTCATATATAGTGGTCCAGCTCTGTTCTCTATAAAGCTCTTTTAAATTGAGCAATATGGAGGAAGAATCCATGCCCTCATATTGCCTCTATAATTCATTACTCATTGAGGCTAACATAATACACATGACAGTCATATTGTCAATTTGCTACATCTTATATGTGGCTTTCTCCTCCTCAAAAGCATCTTCACTGATCGGACCAGGGTTAGGTGTATCCAAAATGTAAGACAACTTCTCTTGCGCAAGCACTCCATACAAATTCCTCAACCAGTCCACGTAATTAGGACCAGTTAATTTATTTTATCAAGGATGCATCGCAATGAGAGTGAAGAAGCCATTATACAGATGTCTTGATCTACATGAATTAAGAACACTAATATAAGCAATCCACTCAACATGACATGTATAACTAGATAAGGTATTTTATTCTTATTATTATTCCCACTATTTTATCATATACCATAGCCCTCACTATGGCATACGAGAAAAGCCTAAACTGGTTTCTTAGTGGGATTGAGATCCTTATTTCTCAAAGAAGTCTTGTGGATAGCACAACAAACTTCAGTGAGTTCAAAGATAGGAAATCCTATCCAATTACATTTTCTTGCAATTCTCAACATAACTTGCCTCTAAAACGTCCAGTCTTGTGGATAGCATAATAAACTATAATATTTTAGTTAAGTCAAGTTCTTTATTTCTATATAGTCATATTTAAAAATAATATTTCTCTTATGGATGGTACAACAAAGCAATAAAAAATCAAATATATCATAAGCATTTATAATGCACCAAGATATTATCATATCAATCCCCATGGTAAGTCTGGTGGATAGCATAACAAATTTACTGTAGTTCTTGGAAATAATAATTATCTTAGCATGAAAGAAAGCATATGTAGTGTCCTAATCATTATGAATTTCCAATTCGAGATTTCAATTGAATCAAATTAGCTAGGTAAGTGAGAGAGAGGTGTGAGGTCCCCCATTCTTGCCTTAGACATCAATAAACATTGGCCAGGTAAGTAATGGATCCAATTAATTAACCATGTTCTCTTTACCTTTCCAGAACTATTTTTCTAGATACCAATTGATCAATTTATTTCTAAATGGATTTGCTTTTGATTTTCAACACTATGACTTAATATAATTTTTAAGAGAGCTTTAAAGATCTCATGCACATCCTTAATTAAAATATTAAAATATGATTAACATGCTATGCCATGTGAAACATAAAACATTCATCATTCTAGGACCACCTTTCAGCATAAGGGATAAATGCTGATATGCTAGGACAACCTTATAATCAGAATGATGAATTAGTACATTATATATAGTAATATCTAATCTTAGACAATACAAAATGTTGCATAATTAAAATTATAACTACTAATATATAATCATATTCAAAGGCATAAAGCATTAACATGATCATAAGCCATATCATATATAATTGAATCTATAATTCTATCATATATGCACAAAATCATAGCATGCTTTAAATTAACATTAAAAGCATTCATGCACATGATTGAATCATGCAAGGTGTGCTCTAATGCCACTATAGGCTTTGATCAACATGGCAGAAGCGATAGATTTCAAAACTTTATCTACCAAACCCTAATACCCAGGATGGATCTTGATGATATTCAATCATATACATGCACAAAGAATAAGATAAGGAGCATACATTTAAAAATCTAATTTGGAGAAGAATAATTTTCATGAGGTGCCCACGTGTTCGCCCTCCAATTGTGATCAACATAGAAATTTGGTTCTAGAATGACTCCTCTTGAAACCTTTCTTGTTGAATTCTATTTGAAGAATTTCTTAGCCTTCTTCTCCCTTCTTCTCTCCTTTCATTCTCTCTCTATTTCTTTCTTAGCCTTTCTAAATTTTCTTCCTAACCCTTGTCTTAAAATAAGTCTCCTTGTATTATTTAAGACCTTATCTAAAGGAAGACTTCTTGTCTTAACGAATACCTTGTCCAAAAGAGAGGGAGGAAGAGAATTTAATTAGACTTCAGAATACCAAACTTATCAAATCTGAATCCTATTAATAGATTCAAAGGAGGCGCCAATCACATCCCTTCCCATTGCTTATCAACCCTCCATCAGACTCATCAAGAAGCTAGATAATTTTCTTGAAGCAAAAGTATCAGGGGCACGTAAAATTCATGGAGAATTTATTTCTGCCTTTGGAACATCGTATATATGGCTTCTCATTTTTTTATTTAGATTTTAATCTAATAAAACTCTTGATAAGCCATTGAATAAGAGGAGAGAGTACCGGATATGGTGCTAACTAAGAGCCTTTGGGAAGAGGGTCTCTTGGCACCATAATTAAAATCATTCTACATGACTCTTCACATTAAATTTCTAGAGAAAAGAGATCCCATGCCCACCATCTTTAACCAGTCAAAGATGGTAGGTGTCAACAAAAGAGGGAGAGTCTTAAGGGATGCCTCATGGGTAAATGCTCACTGGCAGAAGGACTTTTAGTTCTCTCTCATGCTGTAAAATATCATGCACCTCCTTATTATGGCACCAACAAATGAGGGTATTTCATGTGCCTAGGACTCTTCATAAATGAGTCCAAATAAGGCCAAGTGGCAACCATCTATTGGCTACCCCTTCTAGCTCAACCACTTTTTAGATTAAATCAAAATTGGTTAGCGAAATAGCAAGGATTCGAACTAAAATGAATCTAGTTAGGAGTTAGGCTAACTAACTTGTGCTAGCATGCTAATTACCAACCCAATTAGGATCCAATAATGCTAATAACACTTTCTGATCAATTCCATTATGTGCATGATCCATTGGACTTCACATCTAGCCAGTAGTAGGTCTGGATATACTTTGACCTAATCTGATTGGACTCAATCTCAATCAATTAGCATTTATGCTAACCCAAATTTATCAATTAGAAGAGCCATCTAATTGATGATTGAATTAACCATATTAATTCAATCAAACTTACAAGTCAAGATTGACATCTAGCAACGTATCATGACTACCCAGAAGATGTGAAATTTGGTAGAAATACCAAATATATCCTTCAGTGGCAAGTTTTCATGTAATTCAATCCTTCGATCATCTTGTATCCCGAATATGTTTATAAGCATGAATTAATGTCAAACTCAAGCACATATTCATGCTATTTTGAAGAAAGAATCTAGGGTTACATGCATCTATTTTAAAATATTTTCAAAATTAAGCATAGCAGAAGTCTTAGATTAATCATATTAGTCAATTGAAAGATGTAAAAATACCTAGATCTAAGATCTTATGATATGATATATGCACGTATTAAATCTAAAAATTAAATAAATAACTAAAGAAAAGGTGTTGATCATATCAACAGTTGATCAAATCTAGATCTAATTTAGAATGCTATAGAGATCATATCTCTATACCTTATTGCAGGTCAAGAACACCGCTTGCTATTTTTGAGGTTGAGGCTATTGCTTTGAGCTACACAGATCATCCGACCTCTATAGATTGTCCACATGAGGGTTTGAAACAAATCAGAGGTCTAATGATCGAAAATTCATGCAACATGCTAGCACCTTGTAGATCTCTCCTTGATGGTTGATCTTTGACCTTCCTCTTCTATTTTTTTTAATCTTCTAAGGAATGAAGATGATGAGGAGGACTCAAGAGAAAAGATCTTCCTCACTTTTCTCTCAAAAGTTTATGAAAGAAGGTGGAAGAAAACCCTAGAGAAGAACCCTTCTTCTCTCTTTCTTTTCTATTACAAGGACACATAATGTTGTGTCCAAAAGAAACCCAATGCCCAAGGCTTCTCCATGCCTAGAATTTTCATGTCTAACTCAATATCCTATTAGATATGTGTGCCCTAGAAGCCAGAATTGGCTAACACTTATAATACACTTCTAGGGGCAGAATTATACTTTTGACTATAAATAATAAAATATGTTATTTTCTATCACATATGTGTATTTAGTGTCTGTGATACATCCCTTGAGTTAATGATAATGATAATTTATATTTTTAAGAGTTGAAAATTTAATATATGAATTTTCATTTATTAACTCATAAAAGGCTCCTGATCGTAGGATCGTCAAGAGGATGGTGATTGATTCAGAAGGTTAGTGTACAATCACTTCTTCATAGTATATGAGTCTTGAGTCAACGGTGTAGAGACACCGAAGTGAGAGTACAGATACTCGTTAGAGAATAAAGGCACTGAGCGTGACCACCTCGAGAGTCATAAGGAAGTCTACCTTCTCATCGATAATTGACTCGAAGCTGTAGTGGTGTGTCTGATTCTTTGACCTGAGGTGCATCGGTAGTTCACCTTAAGGGTGTTATAGTTTGACTACACCATGACTCAGTCTCCTAGCCATTCAAAATTCTGAGGTGTATGTTGGCTATAGCATGTTCATTGTAGGAATTGGATTGCACCAAGATGGAATCTATCTACCTCGGTGGATGAGGAGCAGCCCTATGATGATCATGAGAATCAAGTCCATAAGCCCATGGCCATGATAGAGAGTGAAATAATAGAAAGAGTTTCTATTAGGATTTTCACATCGGACTTGAATGGAATGATTAAATCGTATGATAGAAATTAGGGTTTGATGAGTTCACCTTAACCCTAATCTGATCAGGGCTCAAGATAGAAGAACTTAATCACACAAGTAGCTATATCGAGAGGTTCTTTTTTAGTTCTGATGGATTGCCACCATATACTGTTAGGTATCATTGGTGGATTTTGGGAGCAATTAAAATGATTTAGATGATCGATCATTCTAGTTTTCTGAATCAGAAGAGTTCTAATCCATCGAAAGGAGTTTCGATGATGTCAATGATGGAGATCATGACATATCCCATTATCATACAGAACTGAACCTAACTAGATCACAAAAATAAGAGTTTGGATCTGGATATCATCAATTGGACTAACCTAGTTCAAATTGATTTGAATTAGATTTAATTAGGTTCAAGGAAATCGTGCTAGCACATGATTGAGCCTAACATTCTCCTTCTATTATCATTAATAGTTGTCTCGACTGAGCCAAATATATTTATGCTCACTCAGGTACCTTTACTTGATCTGACTGAAACTTGTCCAGGTCAAAAAAGATTTGTCTTAATTTATGAGATAAATTTGAGGCAACACCTGCCATTTTTCGTCACCTGCTAATTTTTGTCCTTTGACTTCGATCAAATGTTGACCTTTGACTCTTGGACATCTGCCCATGTGTCATGCACCCATAGGAGAGACTTATTGACCAAGTCTACCTACCATTTGATAGGCAGATGGAGGGTGCATGCCTAGGATGGGGTGCGCCCTATGTGGATAAACACTAGAGTCCCATATGGATGGGACTCTAGGTTGCTTCATGGTTCTAACTAGGTGACCCTTACCTATAGACTTTGACCAGTCTAAGGTGCCATCTAAGGATGAATCTATGGAGCTCTCATCTGATTGAATCAGATGATGTCATCCCACCAATCAGATTTAGATCTGATTGTATGAAGCAACATGATTGATCGAGATGATGCAGCACTGTATGGCGCAGTAGGGTCTATAAATAAATCCTATCTACGCCCAACCTAAAGAAGAGTTTCTCTTAGCCCACGCCCCAAGGTTGCCCCTCTCCCTCCTCCATGCCATCTTCTAACCCTCTCTCTCCTCTCCATGCCTAAGGAAGTTGGGCTTCAGTTTGATGCAATCCAGGCAAGAAAAGGTTGACGAGAAAGGAAGAAGGTAGCACTACTACAGAGACGACTGCTGATCTTCAGAAGGAGTTTTGAAGATCCTCTAAATCAGATTCAGATCTAATTTTTAGAGACATGATAAAGAAGAAGAAGATCTCCAGATCCATCCTGAGTGGAGAATGATAGAGGCTAGGCACTTGCGTGGCTAGATCCAGAACTTTAGGCAATCAGCAGGATCATCAAAGGATAATCGGATTATCCAAAACCAAGGTAAAATTAATTTAGATTTAATTTAATTTAATTTTTTATTTATTAGATCATAAAATTAAATTTAAAAAGTATCAGATTTGATCTAGATCTAAGAGAAAATTTTTGAAATATGCCTCTCGATCCAATCAGATTTGAATGAACCTAATCCAAAAAATTTGATTTTCTCCTTCAACTGGTATCAGAACCAGGTTGCATAAAATCTATTTAGATCTGATTTAATCTGATAAATTAGTAATTTTAGATATCACATGTGATGTGATTAAATTTGAAATCAAAAAATTAAAAAAATTAAATAATCAATCTAGATCTAAAATTTATGGGATACATAACTAGACTAGGAATAGAATTATTCTATGTGAAGTCTAGTATAATCATAATTTTTATTTGATTAATTATAATTTTAAGATCTATTTATTTACTATTTTTTGATTATATAAATACATAATCAGATCTAAAAATAAAAAATAATTTAAATTTAATTTATTCATATGAGATATGATAGTTGCATGTTTAGACTAGTTGTAAAATAGTTGTACGAAAGGTCTAAATTAAATTTTATTTGATGTGATCAAATCTAAATTTAATTTTTTAGATGATTATGAGATAATTTAGATCTGAGAAATATGCATGATATGATGTATGCAAAAATATATTTTAATTAGATCAATTTTTATATGAAATATATGCTTAGATCTAATTAGTTTTGTAGATTAGTTGTATTTCTGATTAAGGCATTTCTCTTGGCCGTCCGGTCATAAGAACAAAGTAGGATTTAAAGACCCTCTCCTTTCATTCGATGGGGTGTTCTTATGATGTGTAGGAGTGCTGCGCGTTCGTCCTTAATTAGAAATTAAAAACTTATTTTCTGTAAAATCCTAGATCCTAAAACTCTTGGATCTTATTTACATGTTTTATTTATGAACCCTAAACTTAATTAAGAATTAAGATTATGAAATATTAATTAGGTCTAAAATTGAGAATTTTAGATCTAAGACATATTCAGAATATTGGGTTCGGACTTGGGTAGCTTAATTAGGTCTAGCGGTTGATCAAATCGAATCAAGAGTTGGTTAGATGGAATCAACATTGCTAAAATTGACCAGCCTAATAGGATTATGTTTGGGTCAAGATCGAGTCACGTGAGTGATCGATCAAGCTAAGACCTAATTAGGCTCGGTGGTGAGAGTCTGGATTGTAGGCTAATCCAATTGATTCTGGCTCAATAATTTGGTATCTAAGATAAGTTTGGTAGATATGATTGACTGGTTTCTAATTGAGAGCTACTCGACTTGAATGCATTCTTGTCAAGCTAATAGCATATCCCTTCCATCGGTCTCACTTACCTATCCATGTTTGTTGGTTCAGTTCTAATCTAAGGTGGTCAATATCCAAGATAACCCATGCCACTAGGTTAGTCATAATGGTTATGCCTATGTCAAGTCTAATTTAAAGAGACCTAAATCAAATCTCTCTAAGAAAATATTAAGTCTAAGATCTTCCACCATTGTAGATGTGCTGACTCTTCTTGGGGTTGATTGTTCTTGATTGGTTACAGTGGCTCAGTTGCATCGAAAAGATGCAACCATGTCTATTAGACATTGGATGCTACAAGCTGGAGGATGGATTGGGCTCAATATTCTGAATACGGTGAGAGACTCAATTAGAAATCCAATCTATGCAAATGGTGGGTCTGACTTAACTAAGGAGTGGACCAATATTCTGAACACGGTGAGATTCATGAATTAGAGACCAAGTTTGGATGCATCATGATTAGAGAATCATTAAACAAGAGTTGTTCACCCATTAGCTAACCCATCATCAATAATTGTTAGGTGAGGTGATGAGTCAGTTGGTGGGACTGCACCATCCAGTAGAAATCAGTAATCGTGAATATTTTTGCATCTCTAGAGAGGGAGTGTAGGGATCCAAGAAAATAGTGGAAGCTAATTTATTTAAAATTAAAATTCTTAAATAAATTGGTTAAGTCTTAATTACAATATCTAACTAGAAACTTGAACTCTCTATAGGAAAATGTCTGCATCCAACCCACTAGCATGTATCCTGGACACCCATAGACTGACTGAACCAAATTATAAGGATTAGCTCCAAAACTTTAAAATCATTTTGGATTTCAAGAAGTTAACTCATGTATTGGACTAGGATCCTCCCACCTTACCAGCTCATCCATCCATTGAGCAGAGAGTCTCTAGAAAAATGGACGGACGAAGATAACAAGGCCAGATACTATATGTTGGGCTCGATGTCTGATGAACTTCAGCGCCAACATGAAGATATCGGGACTGCTCGCCAAATGTTGGCTCACCTACAGGAGATGTTTGGTGAACAGAGTTGTGCAGCCAAGTATCAAGTCACTAAATGACTTTTCAAGGCTAAGATGCGTGATGGGCAGTCAGTCCAAGATCATTGTCTGATGATGATCAAAAATTTGGAAGAGCTTGAGAAGCTTGGAGTGAGGTTGGACTTGGATCTATAGAATGATATAATTCTACAATCCTTGACTGATGCATATGGGCAGTTCATCATGAACTACCATATGCATAAACTTCAAAATTCCTTGGCTAAACTTATGAACATGCTGGTTACCGCTGAGCTTTCTATGAAAGATTCTAAAGGCTCAGTACTTGCTATGGAATGGACTTCTTCTAAGAGAAAGTCTTTTGGAAAGAAGAAGAAGTCTGCAAAAAAGTAGAAGGTGGAAGGAGGAAAGAAGAAAAAGGCAGAGCTAAAGAAGAAGGCTGCTGACAAAGAAAAGTATTTCCATTGCAACAATGATGGCCACTGAAAGCGGAACTGCCCTACTTACCTGGCCACCCTAAAGATGGAGGCAGGTCCTTCTGGAGGTATGCTCGTTATTGAGTCTAACCTTACGATTTCTTCTGCATCCAGTTGGATGCTTGACTCTGGTTCTAGTGCTCACTTGTGCACTTCTATGTAGGGTCTTGAGGATAGCAGAAGGCTGAGGGATGGTGAGATGATCCTGTGCGTCAAAAATAAAGCAAAAGTTGCTACCGTGGCCATGGAAACATACCCTCTTCGACTACCATCTAATTTAGACTTAGTGTTAAAAGACTGCTATTATGTGTCAGCAACAAGTAGGAATTTGATTTCTATTTCTTGCCTTGCATTAGAAGGCTATGTAATTAGTTTTCTTAAGGACCATTGTAACATTCTTTATGAAAGAAATAAAATTGCAAGTGGTTTCCTTATTAACGGTCTTTATCAGTTACATGTTGATGTATCTATTTTTAATTTCGAGCAAAATGTGAATGCCATAACATCAAAACGAGCTAGGGATAGTTCAAATGATAGATATCTATGGCACCTAAGACTAGGTCATATAGCAGAAGATAAGGTTAATAAATTGGAGAAAATTGGGTTATTGAGTCCGTTGACTTTCGAGTCATATCCAATTTGTGAATCCTATCTTCATAGCAAAATGACTAAGCTCCCTTTTGTAGGACATGGGAAAAGGGCCATGGATTTTTTTGCCTTAGTACATACTGATGTGTGCGGCCCATTTGATGTGCTGACTAGAGGCAACTTTATCTACTTCATAACCATTACCGATGATTTATTTAGGTATGGATATGTGTATCTTATGAGACACAAGTCTGAAGCTTTTGAAAAGTTCAAAGAATTTAGACATGAAGTAGAAAAGCAAACAAAAAAAATCCATTAAGATTCCTCAATTAGATCGAGGAGGTGAATACTTTAGTCGAGAATTCCTGGACTATCTCAAAAAAAATGGTATAGTCTCTCAATGGACTCCACCTCGAACACCTCAACTCAACGAAATTTTAGAACGAAGGAACCGGACCCTATTAGATATGGTCTGATCCATGATGAGCTTCACAGACCTTCCTGATTTTTTTTGGAGATACTATTTGTTAACTACAATATACTTACTGAATAGAGTTCCTTCTAAAATCGTTCCTACCATACCGCATGAGATATGGTATGGTAAGAAATCAAGTTTGAATCATCTCAGAATTTGGGGTTGTCCGGCTCATGTCTAGAGACAACAAGCGGACAAGTTAGACTTTAGGTCCTTTAGAGCTCGATTCATAGGATATCCTAAAGAGTCATTAGGATATTATTTTTATATTCCAGAAGATCACAATGTGATTGTGAGTCAACATGCTATTTTTCTTGAAAAATAGTTTATTCAAGATAGCGGCATTGGAAAGTAGATCAAGCTCGAGGAGAAAGTCTCACAAGAGCAACGAGCTAAGGACCTAATGGAACCAAATCAGGTTGAGCCAATCCATTCACTACTTCCTCCACCTCGTAGATCGAAAATGATTTTTCGACCTCCTGAAAGGTACTTAGGTACTATTTCAGAGGAAGTAGAGAAAATGTTCCTTGTAGGTAATAGGGTTCATGGTGATGATCCCAAAACCTATAATGAGGCAATATCTGATATCAACTCCAAGAAATGGTTAGAGATAATGAAGTCAGAAATTGACTTGATGCACTCAAACCAAGTCTGGATCTTAGTAGATCCACCAGAAGGTATAGTACCTATTAGATGTAAATGGATCTACAAGAGAAAGATTGGTGTAGATGGAAATGTGGAGACATTCAAAGCTAGATTAGTGGCAAAAGGTTATAGTCAGTGCGAAGGCATTGACTATCAGGATACCTTTTCGTTAGTAGCTATGCAAAAATCCATCCACACATTGCTTACTATTGTAGCCTATTTCGATTATAAAATATGGCAAATGGATGTGAAAATGACATTCTTGAATGGATATCTTGAGGAAGATATCTATATGGAATAGCCCCTAGGTTTCACATCCAATGATGATGATCATAAGGTATGCAAGCTGCATAGGTCCATATATAGACTTAAGCAAGCATCTCGGAGCTGGAACACTCATTTTAACGATGTGATCAAACTGTTTGGTTTCATCAAAAATAAGGAGGAACCATGTGTCTTCAAAAAGGTTAGTGAAAGCGTTGTTGTCTTTCTTGTATTGTACATGGATGACATTCTCCTTATTGGGAATGATATTTCCATGTTGACCACAGTTAAAATCTGGTTATCTAAAGAATTCTCTATGAAGGACCTAGGAGAAGCATCCTTTATTCTAGGAATTATGGTCTATAGACATAGACCGAATAGGATGCTAGGACTTTCACAGAAGATGTACATAGAGGAAGTGCTAAAGAGGTTTAGCATGAACAACTCTAAGAGGGGTTTAGTACCCTTCAGCCATGGTATTCATCTTTCCAAAAGATGTGCCCTAGCACATCTGAGGAAATAGAACGCATGAGCAAAATTCCTTATGCTTCAACAATAGGGAGCCTCATGTATGCCATGTTATGTACATGACCTGATATAGCCCATGCAGTGAGTGTCATGAGCAGATATCAGTTGAATCTAGGTGAAGAACACTGGACTTCTGTGAAATGTATCCTTAAGTACTTAAGAAGAACTAAGGATATGTTATTGATCTTTGGTAATGGAGAACTCCAAGTCTAGGGGTATACAGACTCGGATTTTATGTTTGATGTAGATGATCGAAAGTCGACATTTGGGAGTCTGTTTGTATGCAATGGTGCAGCTATCAGTTGGAAAAGTTTCAAGCAGATAGTGATCGCAGATTCCACCATGGAAGAAAAATACATCATTGCATCAGAAACTGCAAAGGAGGTATTCTGGTATAAGAAGTTTTCCATAGAGATCGAAATGATGCCATCAGATGCCATTCCTCTTTACTGCGACAATAATGGCGCCATAGCCCTTGCTAAGGAGCCGAGGTCTCATCATAAATCGAAGCACATCGAGCAGCGATACCACCTCATCCTCGATTACCTCGAGAAGGGTTACGTGGAGGTCAAGAGAGTCGACTCCACTGATAATGCAGCGGATCCACTTACAAAGCCGTTGGGCCAATAGATCGAAGCCCACCTTAAGAAGATGAGACTTAGAATTGTAGCCAATTGGCTTTAGGTTAAGTAGGAGTTTGTAAGATATGTGTGCCCTAGAAGTCAGAATTGGCTGACACTTATAATACACTTATAGGGGCAGAATTATAATTTTAACTATAAATAATAAAATGAATTATTTTCTATCACATATGTGTATTTAGTATCTGTGATACATCCCTTGAGTTAATGGTAATGATAATTCATGTTTTTAAGAGTTGAAAATTTAAGACATGAATTTTCATTTATTAACTCATAAAAGGCTCCTGACCGTAGGATCGTCATGAGGATGGTGATTGATCCAGAAGATTAGTGTACAATCACTTCTTCATAGTAGATGAGTCTTAAGTCTACGGTGTAGAGACACCAGAGTAAGAGTACAGATACTCGTTAGAGAACGAGGGCACTGAGCGTGACCACCTCGAGTAGCCATAAGGAAGTCTACCTTCTCGTTGATGACTGACTCGAAGTTGCAGTGGTGTGTTTGGTTCTTTAACCTGAGGTGCATCAGCAATTCATCTTGAGGGTGTTATAGTTTGACTACACCATGACTCGGTCTCCTAGCCATTCGAAATCTTGAAGTGTATGTTGGCTATAGCATGTTCATTGTAGGAATTGAATTGCACCAAGATGGAATTTATCTACCTTGATGGATGAGGAGCAGTCCTATGATGATCATGAGAATCAAGTCCACAAGCCCATGGCCATGGCAGAGAGTGAAATAATAGAAAGAGTTTTTGTTAAGGTTTTCACATCGGACTTGAATTGAATGATTAAATCATATGATAGAAATTAGGGTTTGACGAGTCACCTTAAACCTAATCTGATCGGTGCTCAAGATAGAAGAACTTAATCACACAAGTAGCTGCACCTAGAGGTTCTTTTTTAGTTCTGATAGGTTGCCACCATATACTGCTAGGTGTCACTAGTAGATTTTAGGAGCAATTAAAATGATTTAGATGATCGATCATTCTAGTTGTCTGAATCAGAAGAGTTCTGATCCATCAAAAGGAGTTTTGATGATGTCAATGATGGAGATCACGACATATCCCATTACCATATAAAACTAAACCTAACTGGGTTACACAAACAAGGGTTTGGATCTTGATATCATTAATTGGACTAACTTAGTTCAAATTGATTTGAATTAGATTCAATTAGGTTCAAGGAAATCGTGCTAGCATATGATTGAGCCTAACATTCTCCTTCTATTATCATTAACAGTTGTCTCAACTGATCCAAATGTATTTGTACTCACTCAGATACCTTTACCTATTCTGACTGAAACTTATCCAGGTCAGAAAAGGGTTGTCTTAATTTATAAGATAAATTTGAGACAGCATCTATCATTTTTCGTAACCTGCTAATTCTTGTCCTTTGACTTTGGTCAAACATTGACCTTTGACACTTGGACATCTGCCCATGTGTCATGCACCCATAGGAGAGACTTATTAACCAAGTCCACCTACCATTTGATAGGTAGATAGAGGGTGCATGCCTAGGATGGCGTGCGCCCCGTGTGGATAAACACTGGAGTCCCATATGGATGGGACTCCTGGTTGCTTCTTGGATTCAAACTAGGTGACCCTTACCTATAGACTTTGACCAATCTAAGGTACCATCTAAGGATGAATCTATGGGGCTCTCATCTAATTGGATCAGATGATGTCATTCCATCAATCAGATTTAGATCTGATTGCACGAAGCAACGTGATTGGTTGGGATGATGCAGCACTGCATGGTGCAGCAAGGTCTATAAATAAACCCTATCTACGCCCAACCTAAAGAAGAGTTCCTCTTAGCCCATGCCCTAAGGCTGCCCCTCTCCCTCCTTCATGCCATCATTTGATCCTCTCTCTCCTCTCCATGCCCAAGAAAGTTGGGCTTCAGTTTGGTTCAATCCAGGCAAGAAAAGGCTGACAAGAAAGGAAGAAGGAAGCACTACTGTAGAGACAACTGCTGATCTTCAAAAGGAGTTTTGAAGATTTTGAAGATCCTCAGAAGGAGTTTTGAAGATCCTCCAAATAAGATCCAGATCTGAATTTTGTAGACGTGATAAAAATGGAGAAGATCTCCAGATCTAGCCCAAGTGGATACCGGTAGAGGTCAGAAGCTTGCATGGCTAGATCCAGAACCTCAAGCAATCAGCAGAATCATCAAAGGATAATCAGATTACCCAAAACCAAGGTAACATTAATTTAGATTTAATTTAATTTAATTTTCTTATTTATCAGATCATAAAATTAGATTTGAAAAGTATTAGATCTGATCTAGATCTAAAAGAAAATTTTTGAAATATGCCTCTCGATCCAATCAGATTTGAATGAACCTGACCCAGAAAATCTAATTTTCCCCTTTATATCCCATAGTGAAATTCTTCTTGAAATCTCATGCCTAACCTCCACTTATATAAAGAGATAAGGAGTCCTTCTCTAGGTCAAATACCTAGAAAAGGAATATCCAAAAGAGAAAATTGTCGGGGGCACCCAACTCTTGGGCACGTCCTTCTTTTCCTGGGCATGGGATACCTAGAATGTATGCTAAAAATTCCTTCTTTCTTGTGCCAAAATCAAATCAAATTTGACTATGGTTGGAACCAATAATGGATAGAGTTGGTGAGTTGTCAAACTTTATCAAATAGAGTCCTAGGTCAAAATAACTTGTTTGTTTTGACCTAGTCAAAACCAACTTCCATCTAAGGAGAGAGGGGGTGCATGGGGAAGGCCTTGGGCATGAGAAAACTCATGCAATATTCTGAAGAAAGGACATGGGCATGGGGAGTTTGGTGCAAGGGATGAGTTGGTGCAAGAGAGAGAGTCCAAGTCAAACTAGGTTCTCATGTTCTCTTTGATCAAACCAATATTTTAAATTTAATTAAATTAGAATTGATGCAACCTAATTAAGGATGATCCTAGTCCAACTAGGATCCCAACTATTGTGGTAGCACCCTGGGATCACCTAGCTCTAATGCCAATTATTGCAGAAAACCCTAATCTTTAGCTCGGACCTAGAGAGACCTTCAATATTCTCTAAGGATAGGATACCACTGATCCACTACCTAGATCTATGATGGAGTACCTCTCTCCTTGGGCTTAAGGGAGGCACCCCCTCTCTCTAGGGCTTCTTTAAAAACCTAGGGCGGTAACACTAGAGAGAAGAGAGAAGAGAGAGATTTAGGAAGAAAAGATCTGTATTCAAATCTTCAATAGAAACCCTAATACAACCTATGAATTTATACATAGCCATTAAGCCTGACCAAAAACTCTCCTGGCTAACCTAATATATGAAAGCACTCACCAAGCCCATGTACACCCATGTCTCTCATACTCTCATCCCCTGGATCTAAACCTGACCCATACATGAGTTAGCCCCTTAAGATCCGTCAAACCAGATCTTAAGATCCCTAGGATCAACCTAGATCCTAGTCCCAAACATATCTCTCACATATCTCTGCCCATGCACTTAGCCAGCTCAATCTCAGCACTAAGCCGGCTAACCTATGATTGGGTCAGCTCAGTCTGAAACTGAGTCAGCCCAATTGTGTACCATGCTTGCAATTTCAAACGTACACCTTTCTATTTGGCTTATCCTTTGAGACTTACTTGATCCAATTTCTGACTGAGCTGACTAACCTATAGAAAATACCCTTCTCTATAATCATCATCCCTCGACTTTGGTTCCTTGCTCCACCTTATGTATCAGGTTTTTGAAGCATCAACCAAGCCCCTTAAGATCCTCAACACCTAGACCTCAAGCCCGTGGAGGCTGCACACCATCTCCATCCTTGGACTGCACCTATCCTAGC
Organism: Cocos nucifera; assembly: GCA_006176705.1. NCBI lineage: Eukaryota > Viridiplantae > Streptophyta > Magnoliopsida > Arecales > Arecaceae > Cocos > Cocos nucifera. The sequence continues at coordinate 833,301 of QRFJ01000187.1, forward strand.
CTTAGGACTACACCTGTCCTAGTCTCCTAGAGTCAACATCCTGACTCCTCCTCATGGCCTTCCAAGGCTTGGGAGCACCACCAATCCTCACAATCTCCATCTTGGTGCTTCCAAGCCTTGGCACATCTGACAATATCGTCCTACACGATCCTACTATCATGCGCATCCTGACAGTCCCTTGTGCAAACATCACCTTTGTCAATCCTTTTCAGCTGTTGTGCATCCTTTGAGGCCTTTGGGATGACTGCCTCTATCACTGAAGACCTATGCTTGCTCCTTAGCACCATCCTAGATTTTGTAGGATCCTTTCTGTTTGGCAGCTACATCACTTTTTTTGGTCTTTCTTGGAGAGCCTATAGTATTCCTATACTAGCACATGCTATACCACCTGACATAATCTTCTCAAAGCTATGTCTGTCCATCTGCATAGACCACTCCATCTGGAATTGTGCATCATCGACGTTGGTGCTAGGATATCGATCCTCCTACACCCCTCCACTTTGAATCCATGCTAAATTTTCTCTCCACTTGTGAAGCCACTACTGTAGAGCTCCACCTATACTTGAAGTCCATCTGATGCTGTAGAAGAATCTGACTCTATCACCAAGTCACTTGAGGTCAACCACCCAATACTGTACTATTGGGCTTACCGCCGCACCTTGAACATCATTGCTACCCTTTTGAACCCTCTGCACTCCATGGAACCCTTCAAAGCTATCCCAGATACCTTCATAACCCATGGATACCTTCATAACCTAAGTGCTCATCCAACTCTTTTAAAATCAATGACTAAATCCTAAAAAATTTTTATTAAAAATTATGTCCCAAAGTCAATCATTAGCCTGTTGATAGTTATACTACTTTGTACTTATAAATATATTATTGAATAAAATAATATTCTGACTTTTTCGTCATAAAGTCTACATCTTCTAAAGAACTTCTTTATTATGATGAAGTTCTTAGGACTATTTAGTTTTGATAAAGAGAGGATTTATCGATTAGTCCTTAAATTATTTATGACCAAATGATACATTGTTAATTAATTAGGACGAGAATATTTATTGAGTATAGGTTGTTGTATGTCATATAGGTTGGTTGTTCTCTTAACCAAGGAGTGTGAAGACACTAGTATAGCATACAGATGAGATGTAAAGATACCTCATCACTGAATGAGACTAACTCCAGAGCATTTTGCTATCGAGAGAATTATGCTAATGGGATATGGATCTAAGTATCCCTTAGATCTAAGATCACCATGGTGGCTTACAAGCAACTCACTATTCTTTGGTGCCAGACTACCTAAGTTTCTAATTCAGTGATAGAAGATTTTTAAGCACAGTCAAGTACTTATAAAGTTGGTGAGTAATCATGATGGGATTGACTCCTCCAAGAGATTGAAGAAAATGTATCACTGTATTTTAATTTAGTAAAATCTTGGTCAGGATAATACATGAGATGGATTTAGTATTTTGAAATACAATATGGATGACCTAATCAGGGTCGACACTTGAATTCAAAGTTATCCTACAAGCATTATGTGAGGATTGATGGTGCTTCCAAGCCTTAGGAGGCTACGAGAGGAGCCAGGGTGTTGGCTCTGAGGATTTCAGGAGCTTGATTGGTACTTTGAAGAGTTGGGATTCAAGATAGAGCAAGAAACCAAAGTTAGAGAATTAAGATTATAGGGAAGAGCTTTTTTGCAGGTTAGCCAGCTCAGTCTGAAATTGGATCGGCTAGGTCTCAGAAGATAGGCCAAATAGAGGGGAGCACATTGATGCGTGCTAATTTATAGCTATGGCAAGTGCACCAGTTGATCAAGTAATAAAGTGAATGAGTAGAGTATCATCCCTAGAGGATTGAAAAATAAGTACTAAAAAGCTCTTTCCTATGCTTTATTTAGAAGATCGATTTATGAGAATAAGAAATTAAAGAACAAAATAAAAAAAATAATTAAATTTTTTTAAGAAAATAGAGAGAGTGTAAATTATTAGGTTTTTAAACTCAAGAGCAATGGATTACTAAGGCAATCGATTCACCAACTCAGTCAATACAATATTCAGGTTTTTAGATTAATTTTATTTCATGTGAAGATGGAGTCTCCTAATTTATTCACTACCCTTTGGTCCAAGCATAGCAAAACTATAAATATTTATTAATTATCCTTTGGTCCAGGTGTAATTTAAATAAATATTAATGCATTAAGTTTTGTGAAACCCTTTAATTAAAATATGCTGCATCCAAAGCGCACTAAAATTCCTGCATGCATATGAATTCTAATTTGATTCATAATATAAGATATATAATCAAGAAGTAATAACATAGATGTACTTGGTCCATAACATCTATGTTCATCAGATCAATTAGAAGATGGCCAGTAATCTAAAAGCATTAAGATCAAATTTATATACTCCTCATGAATAAAATTTAAAAATAATCACACTGAATATTGCATCAAAAGAGTGGCTACACCTTAGCCTTAGTAAAATAAAATTTAGTTCATGATAACAAATTCAAAAATAGTGAATAAAATAAAAAGCATAGAGAAATTAGACTGTTTGATAATTGAAATTGATTATCCATTGCTCTTGGCGTGGAGAACTTGGTGAAGAAGAAGATGCTCCTTGATTGATGTCTTGATTGTCGAAAGAAATCAAAAATTCTTCTTTTTTTTCTCTCACAAATCACTCTTCTACCTTTCTCCTCTCTTTTTCTCTAACTTCCTTCTTTTCTCCCCCTCTCTCTCTCTCTGATTCTTCTTTTCTTTTTCATGGCAACAACAGGTTTTTTATAGATCAAGAGATTGATTTTTCTCCAAAATCCATTAAAAATTAGGTTTAAGACTCCCAAAACAACTCAAATTAAGATCTGGATAATTCTGATCGTTGGATGTTGATCAAACGGTCCAAAAATCACTTAAAAATCCCTTAAAATAACCCAGATCAAGTTGGATTTTATGCCGGCCGTTGGATCAACCTTTGGATTGAATCTGGGCCATCCGATCGTGCAGAAAGAAGGCTTCTGATCTTTAGTTTAACGTCGGGATGAATCTCAGCCGTTGGATCTCGATCGGGAGCTATGGATGCCATTCATCAGTGCCTTCTTTTCGATCGTCCGATCGAGTTTCAATGAAAGGCACTCATTGGATCAAACAAAATTCCCAAATTGCCCTCCATAGACCATGCGCGAGCTCAGTGTTGCATGGCCCGCCATGTTCTTCAGCCAATCGGAGCGCGCTTTTTGCTGTGAAATTTTCGAATTACCCTCTAGATGGTCCACCGTGCGCCGCAAAAAATGCTGACATCATCCTGACGTCAGCATTGCGTCAGTGGGTCGATTTACTATTGCGATTGAACCGGGCCGAACCGTTGAACTGGTTTTCTGAACCGATTTGAACCGAACCAATTTTTTTTTTTAAATTCAATTTCGAACTCGTTTGAAGTCCGTTTTGTCTGAAATTTATTTCATCTGAACCAGAAAAATAAGATATTCACATTGGTGCCTTCTTTCCTACATAAGATTAATAAACGTATCAATTTGTAAAGAAATAGATTAATTTATTTTATAATTTAATACTTTTATTAGTATATTTTTACCACTTATGACACCCTCCAACATAGTCATTGCTAGTCCCTTAGCAATGTTTTATTTAATACCATGTTTCAATAAGATTATCCATCATAAAGATAAAATCTAGGATTAAAGGTCAAAAAGTTTAAAAAATACTGCTAACTAAGCATTGAGCTTCCGAAGCAAATTTTTCAGTCAATACAATTAAAAACTTTCTTAGAGTACATCAAAGATCTATAGCACTTGTGTTCGTGATGACTAACTTTAGCATTTCAGTATTAAATTAAAAGAACAAAAGTATCTTCTCTTATTACCTATGTTGGTCAATTTTCTACACATTCTCAATTTTATACTCATGAATTAAGGTAGCTTTCACACTGCCTTCCCTCAATTTTTTTTTTTTTGCTGAGTATCCTGGCCTTCCCTTCATCATTTTACATGAATTTCCACACTTGACCTAGGTGCAGAGACCCAGTTACTAGGCTTTGGGCAATCCACATATACTCTATCTTTTGTACTTTATTTTTAGGCAGGTAGCTCTTTCCTTAAATTTAAGTTTCTTTGATTAGAATGTATATTAATTATCAATTTTTAGTGATAATTGAATCCCCAGGTGGTCTTATAATCAATACCTACATTGCCTTGTTAGTGTGCATCTGCAATCAGAAGTGCTAAGAGTCTTTTAATGACCTAAGTAGGCTGCTAAAAGTTGACCAAATAATCTACTTCTTTAACTCGTTATATTCATTAGCAAATAATTCTATCTTTTATCACTTATCCAATCTATCTTGCTCAAGATTTTCTTCTTGACACATGGTTTTTTTTTTTTTTTTTAACTTATTCTACATTGTCTTAAAGGAGAAAGAAAAATAAAGGGTGCAATAAAAGATAGGAAGGAATACACCTGATTTGGTTCAGTCTGGTTCTTTGGAGCTTTGAAATTTTGCTTGAGTTCTCATTGATTTTTCTGTAAAATTAAAAATACACACCAGAGCAGTAAAAGAGCAACAACAAATTACTGAAAAATAAAAGAAAAGAAAAATGATCAAAACTAAAAAGAAAAGAAACAACCTATCTAGTAGTTCTGATTTATAGTCTTCAGCTTGACTTTCTTTGAATCTGAAGTGGATCAATCTGGTGCCACTTCAATTGGAATACTTTCATGTTTGATTGCGTCCTCTTTCAATTTGACATTGCTCGCTTTTATAGTCTTAAACCTATTTTCTACAGAATTCTCATATAATGGATTGTCAATAATATCAATTAGAAAATAAGTTTGATTATCATCAGTTTGTTTAGTATCTTTGAAAATATTAAAAGTAACTTGTTCATCTTGGATTCTAAGAATTAATTTTCTCTATTGAATATCTATTAAAGCTCCTCCAGTAGCTAAAAAGGGTCTCCCTAAAATAAAGGGTACATCATAATCTTCTTTCATATCAAGAACAATAAAATCAATAGGAAAAATAAACTTATTTACCTTTACCAAGACATCCTCCACTATACCTCTTGGATATTTAATGGATCTATCAGCTAATTGAAGAGTAATAGTGGTAGGCTTTGGTTCTCCTAGACCCAGCTTCCTGAAAATAGAAAAAGGCATGAGATTAATGCTTGGTCCTAAATCACATAAAACTTTATCAAAACTACAATCACCAATAATGCAGGGGATAGTAAAACTCCCTAGATCTTTTAACTTTTGTGGTAATTTATTTTGAAGTATTGTTGAGCATTCTTCATTCAAATTTATTCTCTCATGCTCCTTCAGCTTTTTCTTATTTGTTAGGATTTCTTTGAGAAACTTGGCATACCTGGGCATTTGAGTAATAGCATCTCAAAAGGAATATTAATATGTAAATTCTTTAGAATTTTGAAAAAGTTAGAAAATTCCTTATCTGGATGTTGTATTTGTCTCTATGGAAATGGTAGTGGCGACACGTAGGGCTTCACATTTGGATCAGCAAACCATATACCTGGAGACCATCCATCTGCTGGTTGTTTTGGTGATTGACGAATTTTGGTTGATGGTTCCTTATTTGTAGTTGGCTCTTCAGTCTCTTTCTTCTGATGTGGCTCCTCTAACTTTGTACCACTTCTTAGGATGATAGCATTGACTTGCTCCCTTGGATTTGTCTCCGTGTTGCTGGGCAAGGATCCTTGAGGTCTCTCGGAGATTATTTTAGCCATTTGACCTATTTGCATCTCCAAGTTTCGAATTGCTGCTGTTTGGTCCTGCCTAAGTTTGGCTTCCAAATTTTTTATAGTTGCTTCTTAGTTTTGCATAAATTTGACCATCAGCTCTTCCATGTTGGACTTCTTTTTGGGTACTTGGAATCTCGGGGGTGGCTGTTATGCTGCATTTTAATTGCTCCATGAGAAATTGGGTGCTGCCTCCACCCTTGATTGTATGTGTTGGAGTAAGGATTATTTTGTTGCGGCCTGAAAAAATTATCAATATAATTAGCTGTATCAGTTGTTTTAGCAAAAGGATTACCTATCTGGCAATTGCTCATATCGTGTCCTCCTCCACACAGTTCACAAGTAATGCTCTGAACATGCATAGCTGTTTCCTTTAAGTTGTTGACTTCGGCTCTAAGGGCTGCAATTTTAGCTAGTAAGGTTGGCATGCAATCTACTCTCTGTACAGCTGCTAGTCTTTTTGGCATCATACATTCTATCTACCATTGATAGCTATTTGATGCCATCTCATCAATCAGATCGAAAGCTTCTTCCTCCATTTTTCGATTAATGGTTCCTCTTGCTGCTGCATCAATCATAGAACGATTAGTAGGAGATAAACCATTATAGAAAGTTTGTACCTGAAGCCATACGGGTAGTTGATGATGTGGACATCACCTCAGCAATTTCTTGAAACGTTCCCAAGCCTCATATAGTGTCTCCATGTCCATCTGCATAAAGAAAGTAATATCATTGCGCATCTTGGCAGTCTTGGAAGGTGGAAAGTACTTGGCTAAGAATTTTTGGGGTAGGACATCCCAAGTTATGATAGAACCTGCAGGAAGAGAATGAAGCAAACTCTTAGCTTTATCCCGTAAAGAGAAAGGAAATAACCTTTATCTAATACCATCATCCGACACCCCATTAATTTTAAAAGTATCGTAAAGTTCAAGAAAATTAGAAATATGGGCATTTAGATCATCATGCACGTGTCTACTGAATTGGACAGTTGATTGAATCATCTGGATCATCGCCGATTTTATTTCAAAGTTGTTTGTTTGCACTAGCGGTCTCCTAATGCTCGAAGCTGCATTGGCTACAGATGGTGTGATGTAATCATTTAATGGACGATGTACTGATCGAATAGCTTCATGCTGTCCTTCGATCGCCATATCCAATCCTAGATTGATGTCCTTAGGATCTTCAGCTGCCATGTTTCTTTCTTATTGTAGTCTTTTAATAGTTCTTTTAATTTCTGGATCTAAAGGTAGTAAGTTACTATGTCCAGTACATGTCATGCATTGAATAATTTTTTTTTAAATAATAAAAATTAAAAATAAATTTCTAAAGTAAAGCTAGGATCAAAATTTCAATATCGTTTTAGACACAATCCCACGCAATGGCGCCAAAAACTTGATACGTGCTAATTTATAGCTATGGCAAGTGCACCAGTCGATCAAGTAATAAAGTGAATGAGTAGAGTATCGTCCCTAGAGGATTGAAAAATAAGTACTGAAAAGCTCTTTCCTATACTTTATTTAGAGATCGATTTAGAGAATAAGAATTAAAAGAACAAAATAAAAAAAAAATAATTAAAATTTTTTAAGAAAATAGAGAGAGTGTAAATTATTAGGGTTTTAAACTCAAGAGCAATGGATTACTAAGGCAATCAGTTCACCAACTCAGTCAATATAATATTCAGGTTTTTAGATTAATTTTATTTCATGTGATGGTGGAGTTTCCTAATTTATTCACTAACCTTTTGGTCCAGCATAGCAAAACTATCAATATTTATTAATTACCCCTTTTGGTCAGTGTAATTTAAATAAATATTAATGCATTAAGTTTTGTGAAATCCTCTAATTAAAATACACTGCATTCAAAGCACACTAAAATTTTCGCATGCATATGAATTCTAATTTGATTCATAATACAAGATATATAATCAAGAAATAATAACATAGATGTACTTGGTCCGTAACATCTATGTTCGTCAGATTAATTAGAAGATGGCCAGTAATCTAAAAGCATTAAGATCAGATTTATATACTCCTCATGAATAAAATTTAAAAATAATCATACTGAATATTGCATCAAAAGAGTGGCCTTAGTAAAATAAAATTTAGTTCATGATAACAAATTCAAAAACAGTGAATAAAATAAAAAGCATAGAGAAATTAGACTGTTTGATTGCTGAAATTGATTATCCATTGCTCTTGGTGAAGAGAACTTGGTGAAGAAGAAGATGCTCCTTGATCGATGTCTTGATTGTCGAAAGAAATCAAAAATCTTTTTTTTTTCCTCTCATAAATCACTCTTCTCTTTCTACCATTCTCCTCTCTTTTTCTTTTTGTTTTTCTTTTTTTTTCTTTAACTCTCTCCCTTTTTCTCTTTTTCTCTTTTTCTCTGACTTTCCTGACTTCCTTCTTTTCTCCCTCTCTCTCTCTCTCTGATTCTTCTTCTTTTTTTTTCATGGCAATAATAGGTTTTTTATAGATCAAGAGATTGATTTCCCCCTAAAATCCATTAAAAATTAGGTTTAAGACTCCCAAAATAATTCAAATTAAGATCTGAGTAATTCCGATCGTTGGATGTTGATCAAATGGTCCAAAAATCACTTAAAAACCTCTTAAAATAACCTAGATCAAGTCGGATTTCATGCCAGCCATTGGATCAACCTTTGGATTGAATCTGGGCCATCGATCATGTAGAAAGAAGGCTTCTGATCTTTAGTTTAACGTCGGGATAAATCTCAGTCGTTGGATCTTTACTGGGAGCTACGGATGTCGTGCATCAGCACCTTCTTTTTGATCGTCCGATCGAGTTTCAGTGAAAGACGCCCGTTGGATCAAACAAAATTTCTAAATTACCCTTCATAGACCATGCGCGAGCTCGGTGTTGCATGGAGCACTGCATTCTTCAGCCAATCGGAGCACGCTTTTTGCTGTAAAATTCCCAAATTGTCCTCCAGATGGTCCATTATGTGCCGCAAAAAATGCTGATGTCATCCTGACGTCAGCGTTGCATCGGTGGGTCGGTCTACTGTTGCGATTGAATCGGGCCAAACTGCTGAACCAATTTTTTGAACTGGTTTGAATCGAACCAGTTTTTTTTTTTTTAAATTTAATTTTGGGCTCGTTTGAAGTCCGTTTTGCCTAAAATTTATTTCATCTGAATCAAAAAAATAAGATCTTCATATTGGTGGCCTTCTTTCTTACATAAGATTAATAAAAGTATCAATTTTTAAAGAAATAGATTAATTTATTTTATAATTTAATACTTTTATTAGTATATTTTTACCATTTATCACACATTCAAAACTACAGCATGGCACACAACTAGATCGGCTCAATCTAAAACTAAGCCAACCCAGTCTCAAGTTAGCTAGCTTAGTGCTGAGACTGGGCTGGCTTAGTTTACGGGCAGAGCTATGTGAAGATCTATTTGGGGTTAGGATAGAAATTTATTCTAGGGATCTTAAGGCCTAGTTTGAGAGATCTTAAGAAGGCTAACTTATGTATGGGTCGGGCTTAGCTCCAAAGGATGAGAGCATGGGAGACATGGTTGTACATGGGCTCGATGAGTACTTTCATGTATTGGGTTAGCCAGTAGAGTTTTTGGTCGGGCCTAATGGCTATATATAAATACATCAATTATATTAGGATTTTCAATAGAACAAGCAATACAGATCTTTTCTTCCTTCAACCTCTCTTTTCTCTTCTCTTTAGAGTAGTTGTCCTAGATTCCTGCAGAAGCCCTAGAGAGAGGAGGCACCTCCCTCAAGCCCAAGGAGGGTGGTGCCCCATCATAGATCTAGGTGATGGATTTATGATATGCTACCTTAGAGAACATCAAAGATCTCCTACGGTCCATGCTAAAGATCAAGAGCTTCCACAATATGGCATCAGAGCTAGGTGATGTCAATATGATGTACCAATAATTGGTATCAGAGCGATACCAAATTTCTTACATTTTGTATCAGAGTTTGATGGTGCATGGAAATGAAGGAGAAGTCATATAGAATGAAATTAGAAATCTATATGAGTATTCCATGGTATGTCTCATATCTATCTTTGTTATTATTGTGGTTTGACCAACCAGGAGTAGTGGGTTGAAGGTAGAGGCTGAGAGGATTAATGAAATGAATTTTTCTCGGGGTGGAATGTTTAGGTGCATGATTTGCTGGTCGATCTTGGTGGAAAAGTCAAGATGTATGATGGTAGACAAGGCAGGGTGTGCTGGAGTGCTATAGTAGTGCTTTCTTGGAGATGCAAGACTGAGAGAGGCTCGACGATGCAGTAGCCGAGGAAGGTATCTCAGTAGAGAGAATCTAGGTTCTCTAGAAAGATAGACAGTATGGGGCTATTGAAGAGAGATTTTTCAAGGGATAATGATCGAAGGAAGGCTGAAGAAGCAACTATACGTCCTTCGATTACAGAAAGATGGGGAACTAGTCAGAGATGTATTCAGTGATTCGACCAGAGCATAGATTTACGGACCCTTGGGGATGATGGAGATGGATGAACAATGGAGGTCCAGTAGGTTAGGATTGGGTGGCTGTAGAGCGATGCAGAGATGAGTCAGGAAGCACCGGAGTGCTGTAGGAGTGCTACACTAGAGGCACAGGGGTTGAGAGAGGCTCGGTGGTATAGCAGTCGAGGGAGGTATCTCAGTAGAAAGTGTTAGGGGCTTTCCAGTGAGATCGGAAGTAGGTCTCTAGGAGAACTAGGAGGTCTTAGGGAGCACCAGAAGGTCTCAGGTAGCTAGGAGTGTCCTGGATCAGGTTTCTTCTACAGGAGCACCAGAGAGAGTTGCAGTTTAGTGGAGGATGGTTTGTGTACAGCAAGAGAGGATCCAAAAACCTATGAGGAGGTAGTGTCAAGATGAGGCAGTGAACGCTGGAGTGCTACCCTTAAGGCATGGTGCTAAGAGAGGTTCGGCGGTACAGCAGTCGAGGGAGGTATCTCAGCAAAGAGGGTTAAGCGGCATCTAAGGGAGACCTAGAGTAGGTCTCAGAAAAAGCCATGAGGTAGGTGGATCTGAGCCCAGAATAGGGTTTGAGCTATAGTTCCTCCGGGCATAACTGAAGTGATGGTTGGTGCAGGGGCAGAAGAGGAGTAGGCTAGGGTGAAATTTTTTAGGGTTCAGTAACTGGATTTAGAAGAGTTGGATGAGCTCTCAAATTTTGGAGGTGCCCATGGGTTGTAGAGGTATCCGAGATGGCTTCAAAGAGGGCCGCAAAGTGCGGAGGGTTTGAAGGAGCAGCAATGGTGTTCGAGATGCAGCAGCAGGCTCAGTAGTGCAGCATTGAGTAGTTGACCTCAAGGGACTCGGTGATAGAGTTGACTTCTATGGCATCAGGTGGACTTCGAATATAGGTGGAGCTCTGCAGTGGTGGTTTCACAAGTAGAGAGAAAATTTGGCATGAGTTCAGAGTTGAGGGTTAGAGCCGATGATGCATAATTCCTGATAGAGCGGCATATGTAGGTGGACAAGCATATTTCTAAGGAGATCATGTCAGGTGGTACAACATGTACAGGTGTAGAAATACTGTAGGTTCTCTAGGAAAGTTCAGAGAAAGTGATGCAGCTACTAAGCAGAAGAAATTCTACAATTCCAAGATGGTGCCAAGAAGCAAGCATAGGTCTTTAGCAGTGGAGGCGGTCATCCTAAAGGCCTCAAAGGTGCATAACAGTTAAAGAAGATTGGCGGAGGCAATGCTTGCATTAGTGTTCTCAAGGTGTGCATCGATAGTGGGATCATGTAGGAGTGCATTGACGAGGGATTTGCCAAGGCTTGGGGCACCAAGGTTGAGATTCTGAGGATTGATGGTGCTCCCAAGCCTTGGGAGGCCATGGGAGGAGCAAGGGTATTGGCTCTGGGGATTCCACGAGCTTGGTTGGTTCTTTGGAGATCTGGAATTCAAGGTGGTGCAAGAAACCAAAGTTGGAGATTCAAGACTATAGAGAAGAATTATTCTACAGATTAGTCGGCTCAGTCTGAAACTAGGTCGGCTATGTCTCAGAGGACATGCTAAACAATGAGGAGTGCATTCAGGACTGCAGCATGGCATGCAATTGGGTTGGCTCAATCTAAAACTAAGCCAACCCAGTCTCAGGTTAGCCGGCTCAGTGCTGAGACTGAGTCGGCTCAGTCTATGGGTAGAGCTATGTGAGGGTCTATTTAGGGCTAGGATAGGAATTTATCCTAGGGATCTTAAGGCCTGGTTTGAGAGGTCCTAAGAGGGCTAACTCATGTATGGGTCGGGCTTAGATCCAGAGGATGAGAGCATGGGAGACATGGGTGTACATGGGCTCAATGAGTGCTTTTATGTATTGGGTTAGCTAGGAGAGTTTTTGGTCGGGCCTAATGGCTATGTATAAATACATAGGTTGCATTAGGGTTTTCAAGAGAACAAGCAATACAGATCTTTTCTCCCTTCAACCTCACTTCTCTCTTCTCTTTAGAGTAGTTGTCCTAGGTTCCTGAAGAAGCCCTAGAGAGAGGGGGTGCCTCCCTCAAGCCCAGGAAGGGAGGTGCCCCAGCATAGATTTAGGTGATGGATCTATGATACGCTGTCTTAGAGAATGTCAAAGATCTCCTGTGGTCCATGCTAAAGATCAAGAGCTTTCGCAATATGGCATCAAAGCTAGGTGATGCCAAGATGATGTGCCAACAATTGGTATTAGAGCCATACTAGATTTTGTATACATTAAGATTAAAGGGATGAATTATACGAAAACTATATCCACATGGGTTCTAAGAGTGTTGCTTTATACATTCGACCTATCCGACCATCGGATATCATTGCTAGATGATTATTTTAATTAGTATAAGAATTTATTCCTATGCTACTGGCTTAGGTTTGAACCTATGAGATCACATACATAAAAAGTCATAATTTGATTGGTTGGTTGATCAATGATTTAGAATCCTTCTTAGGTCAAACAATCAATACGATTGATGTTTGACTTAGTGCAAGTATTATAGGAGGATCGATTAGCAATTGGATTACTAATTAACTTAATTTGATTAAGCCAGAGGGTTGAGATTAAGTTTAATTAAATATGATTTAATTAGATTTTGTATGGACTTGATTGGATCAAATTCAATTGGTTTATTGGATGAGCCAATTGCAAGGAAGAATAAGTTCCTATTCAATTAGGACTTGTGTGCACCTAATTTTTAATTTGATTAAAAATTAAATTTAATTTAAATTAAATTTAATCTAATTTAATTAGGCTATTAGTTGGACTAAGACCTTCTCTAATTGGGTTGCATTAACTTAGATTTAATTGGGTTCAAAAATCATGTTTGTCCAAGTTAAAATTGGAAGTCCTAGTGTGACTAGGACTTCCCTTCCTTGTGCCACCTTAATCCCAATGCCCCCATGCCTATTTTATAAGAGTTTTAAATGAAAACTCCTCATGCCCCAAGCCTTCTCGCGTGCCCCATATCTTGCCCTATTTGGTCAACCCTTGCTAGGTACTTGACCTAAACAAGGATTGTTCCATATCTCTCTATAAAAATTAGATTAGGGCATGGTTTTTTTAGAACTTCCAAATCTGAGAGAGAGCACATTGTGTTAGATATATGTGCCCTAGAAGCCAAAATTGGCTGACACTTGTAATACACTTCTAGGGGCAAAATTATAATTTTGACTATAATCAATAAAATAGGTTATTTTCTATCACATATGTCTATTTAGTGTCTGTGATACATTCTTTGAGTTAATGGTAATGATAATTCATATTTTCAAGAGTTGAAAATTTAAGACATGAATAATCATTATTAACTCATAAAATGCTTCCGACCATAGGATCATCACGAGGATGGTGATTGATCCGGAAGGTTGGTGTACAATCACTTCTCTTTAGTAGATGAGTCTTGAGTCTATGGTGTGGAGACACCGAAGCGAGAGTATAGGTACTCGTTAGAGAATGAGGGCACTGAGCGTGACCACCTCGAGTAGTCATTAGGAAGTCTACCTTCTCGTCAATGACTGACTCGATGCTGCAGTGGTGTGTCTGGTTCTTTGACCTGAGGTGCATCGACAGTTCACCTTGAGGGTGTTATAGTTTGACTACACCATAACTCGGTCTCCTAGCCATACGGAAACCCTGAGGTGTATGTTGGCTATAGCATGTTCATTGTAGGAACTGGATTGCATCAAGATGGAATCTATCTACCTCGGTGGTAGAGGAGCAGCCCTATGATGATCATGAGAATCAAGTCCAAAAGCCCATGGCCATGGCAGAGTGAAATAATAGAAAGAGTTTCTATTTAGATTTTCACATCGGACTTGAATCGAATGATTACATCATATGACAGAAACTAGGGTTTGACGAGTTCACCTTAACCCTAATCTGATCGGAGGCTCAAGATAGAAGAACTTAATCACACAGGTAGCTGCACCAAGAGGTTCGCATTCAGCTCTGATGGGTTGCCACCATATACTGCTAGGTGTCACTGGTGGATTTTGGGAGCAATTAGAATGATTTAGATGATCGATCATTCTAGCTGTTCGAATCAGAAGAGTTCTGATCCATCGAAAGGAGTTTCGATGATGTCGATGATAGAGATCATGACATATCCCATTACCATACAGAACTGAACCTAACTGGGTCACACAAATAAGGGTTTGAATCTGGTGATCATCAATTGAACTGATCCAGTTCAATTGATCTGAATGAGATTCAATTAGGTTCAAGAAAATCGTGCTAGCACTCGATTGAACCTAACGTTCTTCTTTTACTATCATAAATAGTTGTCCTGACTGAGCCAAAGGAGTTTGTGCTCAATCAGAGGCCTTCACTTGGTCTGACTGGAGCCTTGTCCAGGTCAGAAAAGGGTTGTCTTATTTTGTAAGACAATACCTGCCATTTTTGGTCACCTGCCATTTCTCGTCCTTTGACTTTGGTCAAAAGTTGACCTTTGACTGGTCAAATGTTGACCATTGACACTTTGACTTCTGTCCATGTGTCACGCACCTATTGGAGAGCTGGTGGGGGCTTGTCCCCCTGCCAGAACCTGGCAAGGAGGAGGGCGCACGCCACCCTTGGCGTGTGCCCAAGCTGGAGGCGCCCAGGAGTCCCTGTTGGACAGGGACTCCATCTCCTTTTTGGATTCCAATTAGACTTCTCCTAAGAACCAAGTTTGACTGGTCTTAGGCACCATCTAAGGAGGAATCCAAGGGACTCTATTCCCACCAATCAGATTTAGATCTGATTTCACAAAGGATTGTGATTGGTTGGGAAGAAGAGGAGTTGGATCATGCATAGTCTATAAATAAGACCCTGCGCCCAACTCAAGGAGAATCTGAAAAAGAAAATTCCTCATGCCCCAAGGCTGCCTCTCTCTTCCTCCTCCTCCACCAAGCCATCTTCTCCCTCTCCTCTCCATGCCCAAAGTGGAGTTTGGGATCTTAGTTGGTGCAATCCAGATGAGAGAAAGGCGACAGAAAGCTAGAAGGCTGTGCTGCTGCAAAGGACAACTGCTGATCTTCGAAAAGGTATTTTGAAGATCCTCCAAATCAGATTCAGATCTAATTTTTGGAGATGTGATAGAGAAGAAGAGGATCTCTAGATCTAGCCTGAGTGGATACCGGTAGAGGCCAGGCACTTGCGTGGCTAGATCCAGAACCTTCCGCTGCTTACAGGATCATCAACGGGTAATAGGATTACCCTACATCAAGGTAAATTAAATTTGATTTAATTTATCTAATTTTATTTTAATTATTAAAATAATAAAATTAGATCTAAAATATCTTTAGATCTAATTTAGATCAAAGAAAAAAAATTTTGAAATATATCTCTTGATCCGATCAGATCTGAACGAACTTGGTCCGAAAAATCAGGATTTTCCCTTCAACTGGTATCAGAGCCAAGGTTCTAAAGTATTTAGATCTAATTTTAAATTTATTTTAATTAAAAAATAAGTGATTTTAGATGTCACATGAGATGTGATCAGATCTAAAAATCAGAAAAAATTAAAATTAAATGATTTGGATCTAAGATTAGAAAATATGCATGACTAGTTCTAAAATAGAATAGTTCTATAGAATAGTCTTGCATGTTTTAATTTAATTTGATTAAATCATATTTTAGATCTATTTATTTATTATTTTTTGATATTATAATTATTATAATAATATCTAAAAAATAGCAAATAAAAATTATTTAATTTTAAACATCATATGAGATATGATTGATGCATGTCTAGACTAGTTGTAGAATAGTTCTACATAGTTGTCTAGATTAGAGTTTATTTTGATAAGATCAATTTAAATCTAATTTTTTAGATTATTATGAGATAATTTAGATCTAAAAATATGCATGATTCGATACATGAGATGTATGCAAAATATGCCATGATTAGATCTAATTTGTATATGAGATATATGATATAGATCTAAAACTATTTTGTAGTATTACATGTTCCTGATTAAGGCGTTCCTCTTGGCCGTCCGGTCATAAGAATGAAGAAGGGTTTAAAGGCCCTCTCCTTCCCATTCGATGGGGTGTTCTTATGATGTGTAGGGGTGCTGCGTGTTCGTCCTTAATCAGAAACCCAAAACTTACTTTCTGCAAAACCCTAGATCCTGAAACCC
Organism: Cocos nucifera; assembly: GCA_006176705.1. Classification (NCBI taxonomy): domain Eukaryota; kingdom Viridiplantae; phylum Streptophyta; class Magnoliopsida; order Arecales; family Arecaceae; genus Cocos; species Cocos nucifera. Next base: position 849,655 of record QRFJ01000187.1, read on the forward strand.
TAGGATTTATTGTGCATATTTTGTTTATGAACCCTACTTAATTAAGAATTAAGATTATGAATATTAATTAGGTCTAAAATTGAGAATTTTAGATCTAAGACATATTCATAATACTGGGTTCGGGCTTGGGTAGCTCAATTAGGTCTAAGCGGTTGATCAAACCGAATCAAGAGTTGGTTAGATGGGATCAACAATGCTTAAATTGACCAGCCTAATAGGATTAAGTCTGGGTCAAGATCGAGTCACGATCAAGCAAGACCTAATTAGGCTCAGAGGTTAGAGTCTGGATTGTAGGCTAACCCAATTGGTTCTGGCTCAACAATTTGGTGTCTAAGGTAAGTTTGGCACATACGACCGACTGGTTTTTAATTGGAAGCTACTCGACCTGAATGCATTCTTGTACGAGTTAATGGCATATCCCTTCCACCGGTCTCACTTACCTGGCCATATCTGTTGACACAGTTCTGATCTGAGGTGGTCAATAATCCGAGCTAACCCATGCCACTAGGTTAGTCATAATTGTTATGACTATGACAAGTCTAGTTTAATGAGACCTGAATCAATTCTCCCTAAGAAAAGATTAAGTCTGAGGTCTTCCACCATTGTAGATGTGCGGGCCCTTCCCTGGGGTTGATTGTTCTCGGCTGGATACAGTGGCTCAGTTGCACCGGAAAGATGCAACCATGTCTATTAGGCATTGGATGCTATGGGCTGGAGGATGAGTTGGGCTCAATATTTTGGATACGGTGAGAGACTCAATTAGGAATCCCAGTCTATGCAAATGGTGGGTCTGACTTAACTAAGGAGTGGATCAATATTCCGGATACGGTGAGATTCATGAATTAGAGACCAAGTTTGGGTGCACCATGATTAGAGAATCATTGAACAAGAGTTGTTCACTCATTGGCTAACCCATCACCAATAACTGTTAGGTGAGGTGATGAGTCAGTTGGTGAGACCGCACCACCCACTAGAAATCATTAATCATGGAGATTTTTGCATCTCTACAGAGGGAGTGTAGGGATCCGAGAAAATAGTGGGAGCTAATTTGTTTAAAAATAAAATCTCTAAATAAATTGGTCAAGTCATAATTACAGTATCTAACTAGAATCTTTGACTCTCTACAGAAAAATGTCTGCGTCCAACCCATTAGGCACGTATCCTGGACACACATAGACTGACTGGACCCAATTATAAAGATTGGCTCAGGAACTACAAAATTATTTTGGGTTCGAGAAGTTAACCCATGTATTGGATCCAGGACCCTCCCACCTTACCAGCCCGTCCATCCACTGAACAGAGAGCGTCTCTGAAAAAATGGATAGACGAAGATAATAAGGCCAGATATTACATGTTGGGCTCGATGTCTGATGAGCTCCAGCGCCAACATGAAGATATCGGGACTGCTCGCCAAATGTTGGCTCACCTGCAGGAGATGTTTGGTGAACAGAGTCGCGCAGCCAAATATCAAGTCACGAAATGACTTTTTAAGGCTAAGATGCGTGATGGGCAGTCAGTCCAAGATCACTGTCTGATGAATGATCAAGGACATGGAAGAGCTTGAGAAGCTCGGTGTGAAGTTAGACTTGGATCTGCAGAATGATATTATTCTGCAATCCTTGACTGATGCATATGGGCAATTCATCATGAATTACCACATGCATAAACTTCAAAATTCCTTGGCCGAATTAATGAATATGCTGGTCACCGCTGAGCTTTCTATGAAAGGTTCTAAAGGCTCAGTTCTTGCTATGGAATGGACTTCTTCCAAAAGAAAGTCTTATGGAAAGAAAAAGAAGTCTGTGAAAAAGCAAAAGGTGGAAGGATCAAAGAAGAAGAAGGCAGAGCCGAAGAAGAAAGGCCGATGTCAAAGGAAAGTGTTTCCATTGCAACAGCGACGGCCATTGGAAGCGGAACTGCCCTACTTACCTGGCCACCCTGAAGAACAAGAAGGAAGGTCCTTCTGGAGGTATGCTCGTTATTGAGTCTAACCTTACGGTTTCTTCTGCATCCAGTTGGGTGCTTGACTCTGGTTCTAGTGCTCATCTGTGCACTTCCATGCAGGGTCTTGAGGATAGCAGGAGGCTGAGGGATGGAGACATGATCCTACGCATCGGTAATGGAGCAAGAGTTGCTGCAGTAGCCGTGGTGGAAACATACCCTCTTCGATTACCATCTGGTTTAGACTTAGTTTTGAAAGACTGTTATTATGTGCCTGCAGCTAGCAGGAATTTGATTTCTGTTTCATGCTTAGCACTAAGAAGGCTATGTGATTACCCTTCTTTAAGGACCATTGTAACATTCTTTATGAAAGAAATAAAATTGCAAATGGTTTTCCTTATTAATGGTCTTTATCAGCTACATATTGATGTACCTATTCTAACTATCGAGCAAAACGTGAATGCCAAACGACCTAGGGATAGTCCAAACGATAGATATCTATGGCACCTGAGATTAGGTCATATAGCAGAAGATAGGATCAACAAATTGGAGAAAAATGGGCTATTGAGTCCATTGACTTTCGAGTCATATCCAACTTGTGAATCTTGTCTTCAAGGCAAAATGACTAAACTCCCTTTTGTAGGACATGGGGAGAGGGCCACAGATCTCCTTGCCCTAGTACATACTGATGTGTGCGGCCCATTTGATGTGCCGGCTAGAGGCAATTTTGTCTACTTCATTACCTTTATCCGATGATCTGTCTAGGTATGGGTATGTGTATCTTATGAGACACAAGTCTGAAGCTTTTGAAAAGTTCAAAGAATTCAGACATGAAGTAGAAAAATAAACTGAAAAACCCATTAAGGTTCTTCGATCAGATCGAGGAGGTGAATACCTTAGCCTAGAATTCCTAGACTATCTCAAGGAAAATGGCATAGTCTCTCAATGGACTCCACCAGGAACACCTCAACTCAATGGGGTTTCAGAATGGAGAAATCGGACTCTATTGGATATGGTTCGATCCATGATGAGCTTCACAGACCTCCCTGATTTTCTTTGGGGACATTCATTGTTAACTTCAATTTATCTACTGAATAGGGTTCCCTCTAAAACCGTTCCTACCACACCGTATGAGATATGGCACGGTAAGAAACCAAGTCTGAGTCATCTCAGAATTTGGGGTTGTCCGGCTCATGTCAAAAGACAACAAGCGGACAAGTTAGAGTTTAGGTCCTTTAGAGCTCGATTCATAGGATATCCTAAAGAGTCATTAGGATACTATTTCTACATTCCAGAAGACCACAATGTGATTGTGAGTCGACATGCCATCTTTCTTGAAAAATAGTTTATTCAAGATAGCGGCATTGGAAAGCAGATTAAGCTTGATGAGAAAGTCTCACAAGTACAAACGAGCTAAGGACCAATTGGAACCAAATCAGGTTGAGCCAATAAGAACACTACCTCCTCCACCTCGTAGATCGAAAAGAGTTTTCCATCCCCTGAAAGATACTTAGGTATTATTTCAGAGGAAGTAGAGGAAATGTTCCTCGTAGGTAATGGTGCTCATGGTGATGATCCCAAAACCTACAACGAGGCGATATCAGATATCGACTCCGAGAAATGGCTAGAGGCAATGCAGTCAGAAATTGACTCGATGCACTCAAACCAAGTCTGGACCTTGGTAGATCCACCAGAAGGTATAGTACCTATTGGGTGTAAATGGATCTTCAAGAGAAAGATTGGTGCAGATGGGAATGTGGAGACATTCAAGGCTAGACTAGTGGCAAAAGGTTATAGTCAACGTGAAGGCATTGACTATCAGGATACCTTTTCCCCAGTGGCTATGCTAAAATCCATCCGCACATTGCTTGCCATTGCAGCCTATTTCGATTATGAAATATGGCAAATGGATGTGAAAATGGCATTCTTAAATGGATATCTTGAGGAAGATATCTATATGGAACAGCCGCTAGGTTTCACATCCAGTGATACTGATCACAAGGTTTGCAAGCTGCAAAGGTCCATATATGGACTTAAGCAAGCATCTCGGAGCTGGAACACTCGTTTCAATGATGTGATCAAAAAGTTTGGTTTCATCAAAAATGAAGAGGAACCGTGTGTCTTTCAAAAAGGTCAGTGGGAGCGCTGTTTGTCTTCCTCGTATTGTACGTGGATGACATCCTCCTTATTGGGAATGATATTCCCATGTTGACGACAGTCAAAATATGGTTGTCCAAGGAATTCTCCATGAAAGACCTAGGTGAAGCATCCTTTATTCTAGGAATTAAGGTCTATAGGGATAGACCGAATAGGATGCTAGGACTTTCACAGAAGATGTACATAGAGGAAGTACTAAAGAGGTTTAGTATGGAAAACTCTAAGAGGGGATTAATACCCTTCAGACATGGTATTCATCTTTCCAAGAAGATGTGCCCTAGCACACCTGAGGAAATAGAATGCATGAGCAAGATCCCTTATGCTTCTGCAATAGGGAGCCTCATGTATGCCATGCTATGTACACGACCTGATATAGCCCATGCTGTGAGTGTCACAAGCAGATATCAGTCAAATCTAGGTGAAGAACACTGGACTTCTGTGAAATGTATCCTTAAGTACTTAAGAAGAACTAAGGATATGATGTTGGTCTTTGGTAACGGAGAACTCCAAGTCCAGGGATACACAGATTCAGGATTTCATGTCCGATGTAGATGATCGAAAGTCGACATCTGGGAGTCTGTTTGTGTGCAATGGTGGTGCTATCAGCTGAAAGAGTTCCAAGCAAACCGTGATAGCAGATTCCACCATGGAAGCAGAATATATCGCTGCATCAGAGGCTGTGAAGGAAGCATTCTGGTATAAGAAGTTTGCTAAAGAAATCGGAGTAATGCCATCAGATGCCATTCCTCTATACTGCGACAATAATGGCGCCATAGCCCTTGCTAAGGAGCCGAGGTCTCACCAGAAATCCAAGCACATTGAGCGGCGATACCACCTCATCCGTGATTACCTCGAGAAGGGTTACGTCGAGGTCAAGAGAGTCAACTCCACAGACAATGTGGCAGACCCACTTACAAAGCTTTTTCAGTATAAATTGTTTTTTTTTATTTATGATTATGTTTGACTCATGCAATTTTCTAATGCAACTATTCTTTATCATTATTCATTTCAATTCAATGGGACAATGGTATATTTATATTTTCAATTGACCATGATAAATAGATATTATACATTTTTTACGTGCATGTATTTTAATGATGATTTTTAAATAAAGAATTGTTAATAGTTTGTTCTTTCTGAATCTAGATTATGAAGCTATAAAAGGGTTGAAACCAACATATTAGTGTCTTTTCTTAGAGACAAGGTTAGCAACAAATAATATGAGATTAAAAAGAATATTTAGAATGTATGGTTAAAGATTTGCAATAACATCGATTAGAATATCATACTAAAAATACTACCTCCACTCATCAAAACTGTTGTATCTAAACAAAGGGGAAGAAGGGAAATTGCTTTAAAACAATGCCTTTGAATTCTAGGTTGGCACTTTAGACCAAACAGAAAAAATTAAGAGTTGATTTAGAATGAAAAAAAGAAGAAAAAAAGAAAACGTGATTTGGTAGGTTGCAAGAAGGAAACATATATTCATGTCTGGAACTGGAAGCTGAAATCCAAATAATACATGAGGTAAGATAGGGCAGACTTTTTCTTCTCTCTAGAAAGATAAAAGGGTCTGCGGACGGTGTCTATATTTGATTTTGAAACTTTGAAGCCAACTGTTACATATGAAACTTTGAAACTTTCTACCGTCTAACCCTCATCATACCCAAGCAAACAAATAAAACTTAACAAGTATAAGAAATATAATGAATTCAAGAAACAATATTATTCATTAGTAGCACCGGTGGCAACAATTACAATTGGTATTACTGTGTGTACAAGTTACAACGGGGGATTAGTTTGTGCACAATGGATACATCATGACAACAAAATGACTTTTTGCCAATTGGCTTTCGGATAAGTGGGAGATTGTTAGATATATGTGCCTTAGAAGCCAAAATTGGCTGACACTTGTAATACACTTCTAGGGGCAAAATTATAATTTTGACTATAATCAATAAAATGGGTTATTTTCTATCAACATATGTGTATTTAGTGTCTGTGATACATCCTTTGAGTTAATGATAATGATAATTCATATTTTCAAGAGTTGAAAATTTAAGACATGAATAATCATTATTAACTCATAAAATGCTCCCGACCATAGGATCATCATGAGAATGGTGATTGATCCAGGAAGGTTGGTGTACAATCGCTTCTCTTTAGTAGATGAGTCTTGAGTCTATGGTGTGGAGACACCAGAGCGAGAGTACAGGTACTCGTTAGAGATCGAGGGCACTGAGCGTGACCACCTCGAGTAGTCATTAGGAAGTCTACCTTCTCGTCAACGACTGACTCGATGTTGCAATGGTGTGTCTAAATTCTTTGATCTGAGGTGCATCGATAGTTCACCTTAAGGGTGTTGTAGTTTGACTACACTATAACTCGTATCTCCTAGCCATACGGAATCTTGAGGTGTATGTTGGCTATAGCATATTCATTGTAGGAACTGGATTGCATTAAGATGGAATCTATCTACCTCGGTGGTAGAGGAGCAGCCCTATGATGATCATGAGAATCAAGTCCAGAAGCCCATGGCCATGGCAGAGTGAAATAATAGAAAGAGTTTCTATTTAGGTTTTCACATCAAACTTGAATCGAATGATTACATCATATGACAGAAACTAGGGTTTGACGAGTTCACCTTAACCCTAATCTGATCGGAGGCTCAAGATAGAAGAACTTAATCACACAGGTAGCTGCACCAAGAGGTTCGCATTCAGCTCTGATGGGTTGCCACCATATACTGCTAGGTGTCACTGGTGGATTTTGGGAGCAATTAGAATGATTTAGATGATCGATCATTCTAGTTATTCGAATCAGAAAAGTTTTGATCCATCGAAAGGAGTTTCGATGATGTCGATGATAGAGATCATGACATATCCCATTACCATATAGAACTGAACCTAACTAGATCACACAAACAAGGGTTTGAATGTGGTGATCATCAATTGAACTAATCTAGTTCAATTGATCTGAATGAGATTCAATTAGGTTCAAGGAAATCGTGCTAGCACTCGATTGAACCTAACGTTCTTCTTTTACTATCATAAATAGTTGTCCTGACTGAGCCAAAGGAGTTTGTGCTCGATCAGAGGCCTTCACCTGGTCTAACTAGGAGCCTGTCCAGATCAGAAAAGGGTTGTCTTATTTTGTAAGACAATACCTACCATTTTTGGTCACCTATCATTTCTCATCCTTTGACTTTGGTCAAAAGTTGACCTTTGACTGGTCAAATGTTGACCATTGACACTTTGACTTCTATCCATGTGTCACGCACCTATTGAAGAGCTGGTGGGGGCTTGTCCCCCTACCAGAACCTGGCAAGGAAGAGGGCGCATGCCACCCTTGGCGTGTGCCCAAGCTGGAGGCGCCCAGGAGTCCCTGTTGGACAGGGACTCCATCTCCTTTTTGGATTCCAATTAGACTCCTCCTAAGAACCAAGTTTGATTGATCTTAGGTGCCATCTAAGGATGAATCCAAGGGACTCTATTCCCATCCAATCAGATTTAGATCTGATTTCACAAAGAGTTGTGATTGGTTGGGAAGAAGAGGAGTTGGATCATGGATAGTCTATAAATAAGACCCTACACCCAACTCAAGGAGAATCTAAGAATTCCCCACACCCTAAGACTGCCTCTCTCCTCCTCCTCCATGCCAAGCCCATCTTCTCCCTCTCCTCTCCATGCCCAAAGTAGTTTGGGATATTAGTTGGTGCAATCCAGATGAGAGAAAGGCGATAAAAAGCTAGAAGGCTGTGTTGCTGCAAAGGACAACTGTTGATCTTCGAAAGGTGTTTTGAAGATCCTCCAAATCAGATTCAGATCTGATTTTTGGACACATGATAGAGAAGAAGAGGATCTCCAAATTGAGCCCAAGTAGATACCGATAGAGGTCAGGCACTTGCGTGGCTAGATCCAGAACCTTCTGTTGCTAACAGGATCATCAATGGGTAATAGGATGACCCTACGTCAAGATAAATTAAATTTAATTTAATTTATCTAAATTTATTTTAATTATTAAAATAATAAAGATTAGATTTGATCTAGATCAAAGAAAAAAATTTTTAAAATATATCTCTTAATCTGATCAGATCTGAACAAACCTGGTCTGGGAAATCAGGATTTTCCCTTCATATTGGGCATGGGAAAAGTTTGGATGAGAGAACCTTAGGCGTGGGATTTTGTGGAGATACAAATCCAAGTGTCTTTGTGAAAGAAACAAGGAAGAAGAAAAATTCTTCTTCTAGGGTTTTTCCATTGATCTCTTCCTCCTCTTTTTGTAAGTTTTTGAGAGGTATCACTTCTTGACAAATCCTCTTCCTTCTCTTCTAATTATTAGAGGGTCCAAGAATTCAAGAAGGAGGTTCCAGATTAGCCATCAAAGAAGGATTAGCACAGTACTAGCATATTATGCTGATTTTCTATCATCGAACTTTGGATCTTACATCAAGGCCCTGTGTGGACAACCTGTAGAGGTCGGACATATGTATGGCTTGGAGCGACGATCTCAGCCTCGGATCAGCAAGTTAAGGAATCCATCTTGCAAAGGTAAATGTGATACAATCTTCTTTCTCTTATCTAGATTTGATCTAGTATTGCTTTGATGTTGATTTGATCAACATCATCCTTTCTTATTTTTATTTTCATATTTAATAGCACGCTTAAATCATGTGATAAGATCCTAGATCTATGGTTTTTTCATATATTATTGATGAATTAATATGATTAGTTCATCTCTTTCATTGCATGTTTTGAAAAAGTTTTAAAATTTGATCCTAAAATCCTAAATCTATTTTCTTCAATTCAACCCTAGTACTTCTCCTTTTTTGCCTCTGCACTAGCCATCACCTCAATTGCATCTAGAAAAACTACAACTCAAATCCTATCCTGGGCTCAGACTTATTTATCTCATCTCGAGGCTCCTGAGACTCCCTACCTCTCCCTAAGACCTGCTTTTAATCTCCCTAAGATGCCTCATGACACTCTTTGCCAAGATACCTCCTCAGCTGCTGCACCACTAAGCCTCTCTCAGCCCCATGCCTTTAGGGAAGCACTACTGCAACACTCCAGCGCTCCCTGCCTCATCTCAACACTACCTTCTCATAGGTATTCGGGTCTTCTCTTACTATACATAACCCATTCTCCACCTGAATAGTGACTCTCCCTTATGCTCCTGTAGAAGAAACCTGATCTAAGATCAGCCATCCAGCCCTGACTTGTAGGACCTCCACTATCGCATCTCCCATCTTGGATACTCCACAACCTCATGGGCACCGCTAAAACCATCGAGGTTCTTTGCCCCCTCTAAACCTACTGTGATGCTCCATGGATCAATCATCTCCATCATCCTTAAGGCTTCGTAAATTCATGCTCTAATTGAACCACTGAATGCATCCCCGACTACTTCCTCGCTTTCTTGCAATCAAAGGACATATAGTCGCTTCTTTAGCCTTCCTTTGACAATTACCCCTTGGGTGATCTCTCTTCATCCATTAAATAGCCCCACACTATCCATCTTCCTAGAGAATCTTGATGCTCTCTACTAAGATACTTTCCTTGGCTACTACACTGCCGAGCCTCTCTTAGCTCAGCATCTCTAGGGAAATGCTACTATAGCAC
>QRFJ01000187.1:860373-911332 GCA_006176705.1 Cocos nucifera
GTCAAGATAAATTAAATTTGATTTAATTTATCTAAATTTATTTTAATTATTAAAATCATAAAGATTAGATTTGAAATATCTCAGATCTAATCTAGATCAAAGAAAAATTTTTTTGAAATATATCTCTTGATTCGATCAGATCTGAATGAACCTGGTCCGAAAAATCAGGATTTTCCCTTCAACTGGTATCAGAGCCCAGGTTCTAAAGTATTTAGATCTAATTTTAAATCTATTTTAATCAAAAAATAAGTAATTTTTGATGTCACATGAGATGTGATCAGATCTAAAATCAGAAAAATTAAAATTAAATGATTTGAATCTAAGATTAGAAAATATGCATGACTAGTTCTAAAATAGAATAGTTCTATAGAATAGTCTTGCATGTTTACAATTTAATTTGATTAAATCATATTTTAGATCTATTTATTTATTATTTTTTTAATATTATAATTATTATAATAATATCTAAAAAATAATAAATAAAATTATTTAATTTTAACATCATATGAGATATGATTGATGCATGTCTAGACGAGTTGTAGAATAGTTCTACATAGTTGTCTAAATTAGAGTTAATTTTGATAAGATCAATTTAAATCTAATTTTTTAGATTATTAAGAGATAATTTAGATCTAAAAATATGCATGATTCAATATATGAGATGTATACAAAATATGCCATGATTAGATCTAATTTGTATATGAGATATATGATATAGATCTAAAACTATTTTGTAGTATTACATGTTCCTGATTAAGGTATTCCTCTTGACCGTCTGGTCATAAGAATGAAGAAGGGTTTAAAGGCCCTCTCCTCCCATCCGATAGGGTGTTCTTATAACATGTAGGGGTGCTGCGCGTTCGTCCTTAATCAGAAACCCAAAACTTACTTTTTGCAAAACCCTAGATCCTGAAATCCTAGGATTTATTGTGCATATTTTATTTATGAACCCTACTTAATTGAGAATTAAGATTATAGAATATTAATTAGGTCTAAAATTGAGAATTTCATATCTACGATATATTCATAATACTGGGTTTTGGGCTTGGGTAGCTCAATTAGGTCTAAGCGATTGATCAAATCGAATCAAGAGTTGGTTAGATGGGATCAACAATGCTTAAATTGACCAGCCTAATAGGATTAAGTCTGGATCAAGATCGAGTCACAATCAAGTAAGACCTAATTAGGCTCAGAGGTTAGAGTCTGGATTGTAGGCTAACCTAATTGGTTTTGGCTCAACAATTTGGTGTCTAAGGTAAGTTTGGCACATACGATCGATTGGTTTTTAATTGAGAGCTACTCGACCTGAATACGTTCTTATACGAGTTAATGGCATATCCCTTCCACCAGTCTCACTTACTTGACCATATCTGTTGACTCAGTTCTGATTTGAGGTGGTCAATAATTTGAGCTAACCCATGCCACTAGGTTAGTCATAATTGTTATGACTATGACAAGTCTAGTTTAATGAGATCTGAATCAATTCTCCCTAAGAAAAGATTAAGTCTGAGGTCTTCCACCATTGTAGATGTGCGGGCCCTTCCTGGGGTTGATTGATCTCGACTGGATACAGTGGCTCAATTGCAAAGGAAATACGCAACCATGTCTATTAGGCATTGGATGCTATGGGTTGGAGGATGAGTTGGGCTCAATATTTCAGATATGGTGAGAGACTCAATTAGGAATCTAGTCTGTGCAAATGGTGGGTCTGACTTAACTAAGGAGTGGATCAATATTTTGAATACGGTGAGATTCATGAATTAGAGATCAAGTTTGGGTGCACCATGATTCGAGAATCATTGAACAAGAGTTGTTCACTCATTGGTTAACCCATCATCAATAACTGTTAGGTGAGGTGATGAGTCAGTTGGTGGGACCGCACCACCCACTAGAAATCATTAATCATGAAGATTTTTGCATCTCTATAGAGGGAGTGTAGGGATCTAAAAAAATAGTGGAAGCTAATTTATTTAAAAATAAAATCTCTAAATAAATTGGTCAAGTCGTAATTATAGTATCTAACTAGAATCTTTGACTCTTTATAGAAAAATGTGTGCATCCAATCCATTAGCACATATCCTGGATACACATAGACTGACTGGATCCAATTATAAAGATTGACTTAGAAACTATAAAATCATTTTGGATTTTGAGAAGTTAACCCATGTATTGGATCAGGACCCTCCCATCTTACCAGTCCGTCCATCCGCTGAACAGAGAGCGTCTTTGAAAAAATGGATTGACGAAGATAATAAGGTTAGATATTACATGTTGGGCTCGATGTCTGATGAGCACCAACGCCAACATGAAGATATCGAGACTACTCACCAAACGTTGGCTCACCTGTAGGAGATGTTTGGTGAACAGAGTCACGCAGCCAAATATCAAGTCATGAAATGACTTTTTAAGGCTAAGATGCGTGATGGGCAGTCAGTCCAAGATCATTATCTGATGATGATCAAGGACTTGAAAGAGCTTGAGAAGCTCGGTGTGAAGTTAGACTTGGATCTACAGAACGATGTTATTCTGCAATCCTTGATTGATGCATATAAAAATTCATCATGAATTACCACATGCATAAACTTCAAAATTCCTTGGCCGAATTAATGAACATGCTGGTCACCGCTGAGCTTTCTATGAAAGGTTCTAAAGGCTCAGTTCTTGCTATTGAATGGACTTCTTCCAAAAGAAAGTCTTCTGAAAAGAAAAAGAAGTTTGCGAAAAAGCAAAAAGTGGAAGGAGGAAAGAAGAAGAAGGCAGATCCGAAGAAGAAGGCCACGGTCAAAGGAAAGTGTTTTCATTGCAACAGCGATGGCCACTGGAAGTGGAACTGCCCTACTTACCTGGCCACCCTAAAGAACAAGAAGGAAGGTCCTTTTGGAGGTATGCTCATTATTGAGTCTAACCTTATGATTTTTTCTGCATCCAGTTGGGTGCTTGACTCTGGTTCTAGTGCTCATCTGTGCACTTTCATGTAGGATCTTGCAGATAGCAGAAGGCTGAGTGATGGAGACATGATCCTATGCGTCGGTAATGGAGCAAGAGTTGCTGCAGTGGTGGTGGAAACATACCCTCTTTGATTACCATCTGGTTTAGACTTGGTTTTGAAAGACTGTTATTATGTGCCTGCAGCTAGCAGCAATTTGATTTCTGTTTCATGCTTAACACTAGAAGGCTATATGATTACCTTCTTTAAGGACCATTGTAACATTCTTTATGAAAGAAATAAAATTGCAAATGGTTTTCTTATTAACGGTCTTTATCAGCTACATATTGATGTATCGATTCTAACTATCAAGCAAAACGTGAATGCCAAACGATCTAGGGATAGTCCAAACAACAGATATCTATGGCACCTGAGATTAGGTCATATAGCAGAAGATAGGATCAACAAATTGAAGAAAAATGGGCTATTGAGTCCGTTGACTTCTGAGTAATATCCAACTTGTGAATCTTGTCTTCAAGTCAAAATGACTAAACTTCCTTTTGTAGGACATGGGGAAAGGGCCACAGATCTCCTTGCCCTAGTACATACTGATGTGTGCGGCCCATTTAATGTGTCGACTAGAGGCAATTTTGTCTACTTCATTATCTTTATCGATGATCTATCTAGGTATGGGTATGTGTATCTTATGAGACATAAGTTTGAAGCTTTTGAAAAGTTCAAAGAATTCATACATGAAGTAGAAAAATAAACTGGAAAATCCATTAAGGTTCTTCGATCAGATCGAGGAGGTGAATACCTTAGCTGAGAATTCCTAGACTATCTCAAGGAAAATGGCATAGTCTCTCACTGGACTCCACTAGGAACACCTCAACTCAATGGGGTTTCAGAACAGAGAAAATTGGACTCTATTGGATATGGTCCGATCCATGATGAGCTTCACAGACCTCCCTGATTTTCTTTGGGGACATTCATTATTAACTTTAATTTATCTACTAAATAGGGTTCCCTCTAAAACCATTCCTACCACACCGTATGAGATATGGCATGGTAAGAAACCAAGTCTGAGTCATCCCAAAATTTGGGATTGTCTGGCTCATGTCAAAAGACAACAAGCGGGCAAGTTAGAGTTTAGGTCCTTCAGAGCTCGATTCATAGGATATCCTAAAGAGTCATTAGGATACTATTTCTACATTCCAGAAGACTACAATGTGATTGTGAGTCGACATGCCATCTTTCTTGAAAAATAGTTTATTTAAGATAGCGGCATTGAAAAGCAGATTAAGCTTGATGAGAAAGTCTCACAAGTACAACGAGCTAAGGATCAATTGGAATCAAATTAGGTTGAGCCAATAAGAACACTACCTCCTCCACCTCGTAGATCGAAAAGAGTTTTCCATCCCTTCGAAAGATACTTAGGTATTATTTCAGAGGAAGTAGAGGAATTGTTCCATGTAGGTAATGGTGCTCATGATGATGATCCCAAAACCTACAACGAGGCGATATCAGATATCGACTCTGAGAAATGGCTAGAGGCAATGAAGTCAGAAATTGACTCGATGCACTCAAACCAAGTCTGGACCTTGGTAGATCCACCAGAAGGTATAGTACCTATTGGGTGTAAATGGATCTTCAAGAGAAAGATTGGTGCAGATGGGAATGTGGAGACATTCAAGGCTAGACTAGTGGCAAAAGATTATAGTCAACGTGAAGGCATTGACTACCAGGATACCTTTTCCCTAGTGGCTATTGTAAAATCCATCTGCACATTGCTTGCCATTGCAGCCTATTTCGATTATGAAATTGATAAATGGATATAAAAATGGCATTCTTAAATGGATATCTATATGAAACAGCCGCTAGGTTTCACATCCAGTGATACTGATCACAAGGTTTGCAAGCTGCAAAGGTCCATATATGGACTTAAGCAAGCATCTCGGAGTTGGAACACTCATTTCAATGATGTGATCAAAAAGTTTGGTTTCATCAAAAATGAAGAGGAACCGTGTGTCTTCAAAAAGGTCAGTGGGAGTGCTGTTGTTTTCCTCGTATTGTACGTGGATGACATCCTCCTTATTGGAAATGATATTCTCATGTTGACGACAGTCAAAATATGGTTGTCCAAGAAATTCTTCATGAAAGATCTAGGTGAAGCATCCTTTATTCTAGAAATTAAGGTCTATAGGGATAGACCGAATAGGATGCTAGGACTTTCACAGAAGATGTACATAGAGGAAGTACTAAAGAGGTTTAGTATGGAAAACTCTAAGAGGGGATTAATACCCTTCAGACATGGTATTCATCTTTTCAAGAAGATGTGCCCTAGCACACCTGAGGAAATAGAATGCATGAGCAAGATCCCTTATGCTTCTATAATAGGGAGCCTCATGTATGCCATGCTATATACACGACCTGATATAGCCCATGCTGTGAGTGTCACAAGCAGATATCAGTCAAATCTAGGTGAAGAACACTGGACTTCTGTGAAATGTATCCTTAAGTACTTAAGAAGAACTAAGGATATGATGTTGGTCTTTGGTAACGGAGAACTCCAAGTCCAGGGATATACAGACTCAGATTTTGTGTCCGATGTAGATGATCGAAAGTCGACATCTGAAAGTCTGTTTGTGTGCAATGGTGGTGCTGTCAGCTGAAAGAGTTCCAAGCAAACCGTGATAGCAAATTCCACCATAGAAGCAGAATATATCGCTGCATCAGAGGCTGTGAAGGAAGCATTCTGGTATAAGAAGTTTGCTGCAGAAATCGGAGTAATGCCATCAGATGCCATTCCTCTATACTACGACAATAATGGCGCCATAGCCCTTGCTAAGGAGCCGAGGTCTCACCAGAAATCCAAGCACATTGAGCGGCGATACCACCTCATCCGTGATTACCTCGAGAAGGGTTACGTCGAGGTCAAGAGAGTCGACTCCACAGACAATGTGGCAGACCCACTTACAAAGCTTTTTCAGTATAAATTGTTTTTTTTATTTATGATTATGTTTGACTCATGCAATTTTCTAATGCACTATTCTTTATCATTATTCATTTCAATTCAATGGGACAATGGTATATTTATATTTTCAATTGACCATGATAAATAGATATTATACATTTTTACGTGCATGTATTTTAATGATGATTTTAAATAAAAGAATTGTTAATAGTTTGTTCTTTCTGAATCTAGATTATGAAGCTATAAAGAGTTGAAACCAACATATTAGTGTCTTTTCTTAGAGACAAGGTTAGCAACAAATAATATGAGATTAAAAAGAATATTTAGAATGTATGGTTAAAGATTTGCAATAACATCGATTAGAATATCATACTAAAATACTACCTCCACTCATCAAAACTGTTGTATCTAAACAAAGGGGAAGAAGGGAAATTGCTTTAAAACAATGCCTTTGAATTCTAGGTTGGCACTTTAGACCAAACAGAAAAAATTAAGAGTTGATTTAGAATGAAAAAAAAGAAGAAAAAAAGAAAACGTTGATTTGGTAGGTTGCAAGAAGGAAACATATATTCATGTCTGGAACTGGAAGCTGAAATCCAAAATAATACATGAGGTAAGATAGGGCAGACTTTTTCTTCTCTCTAGAAAGATAAAAGGGTCTGCGGACGGTGTCTATATTTGATTTTGAAACTTTGAAGCCAACTGTTACATATGAAACTTTGAAACTTTTCTACCGTCTAACCCTCATCATACCCACAAGCAAACAAATAAAACTTAACAAGTATAAGAAATATAATGATTCAAGAAACAATATTATTCATTAGTAGCACCGGTGGCAACAATTACAATTGGTATTACTGTGTGTACAAGTTACAACGGGGGGATTAGTTTGTGCACAATGGATACATCATGACAACAAAATGACTTTTTGCCAATTGGCTTTCGGATAAGTGGGAGATTGTTAGATATATGTGCCTTAGAAGCCAAAATTGGCTGACACTTGTAATACACTTTTAGGGGCAAAATTATAATTTTGACTATAATCAATAAAATGGGTTATTTTCTATCACATATGTGTATTTAGTGTCTGTGATACATCCTTTGAGTTAATGATAATGATAATTCATATTTTCAAGAGTTGAAAATTTAAGACATGAATAATCATTATTAACTCATAAAATGCTCCCGACCATAGGATCATCATGAGAATGGTGATTGATCCAGAAGGTTGGTGTACAATCGCTTCTCTTTAGTAGATGAGTCTTGAGTCTATGGTGTAGAGACACCAGAGCGAGAGTACAGGTACTCGTTAGAGATCGAGGGCACTGAGCGTGACCACCTCGAGTAGTTATTAGGAAGTCTACCTTCTCGTCAACGACTGACTCGATGTTGCAATGGTGTGTCTAATTCTTTGATCTGAGGTGCATCGATAGTTCACCTTAAGGGTGTTGTAGTTTGACTACACTATAACTCTATCTCCTAGCCATACGGAATCTTGAGGTGTATGTTGGCTATAGCATATTCATTGTAGGAACTGGATTGCATTAAGATGGAATCTATCTACCTCGGTGGTAGAGGAGCAGCCCTATGATGATCATGAGAATCAAGTCTAGAAGCCCATGGCCATGGCAGAGTGAAATAATAGAAAGAGTTTCTATTTAGGTTTTCACATCAAACTTGAATCGAATGATTACATCATATGACAGAAACTAGGGTTTGACGAGTTCACCTTAACCCTAATTTGATCGGAGCTCAAGATAGAAGAACTTAATCACACAGGTAGCTGCACCAAGAGGTTCGCATTCAGCTCTGATGGGTTGCCACCATATACTACTAGGTGTCACTGGTGGATTTTGGGAGCAATTAGAATGATTCAGATAATCGATTATTCTAGTTATTTGAATCAGAAAAGTTTTGATCCATCGAAAGGAGTTTCGATGATATCGATGATAGAGATCATAACATATCCCATTACCATATAGAACTAAACCTAACTAGATCACACAAACAAGGGTTTGAATGTGGTGATCATCAATTGAACTAATCTAGTTCAATTAATCTGAATGAGATTCAATTAGGTTCAAGGAAATCGTGCTAGCACTCAATTGAACCTAACGTTCTTCTTTTACTATCATAAATAGTAGTCCTGACTGAGCCAAAGGAGTTTATGCTCGATCAGAGGCCTTCACCTGGTCTAACTAGAGACTGTCCAGATCAGAAAAGGGTTGTCTTATTTTGTAAGACAATACCTACCATTTTTGGTCACCTATCATTTCTCATCCTTTGACTTTAGTCAAAAGTTGACCTTTGACTGGTCAAATGTTGACCATTGACACTTTGACTTCTATCCATGTGTCACGCACCTATTGAAGAGCTGGTGGGGGCTTGTCCCCCTACCAGAACCTGGCAAGGAAGAGGGCGCATGCCACCCTTGGCGTGTGCCCAAGCTGGAGGCGCCCAGGAGTCCCTGTTGGACAGGGACTCGATCTTCTTTTTGGATTCCAAATAGACTCCTCCTAAGAACCAAGTTTGATTGATCTTAGGTGCCATCTAAGGATGAATCCAAGGGACTCTATTCCCATCAATCAGATTTAGATCTGATTTCACAAAGAGTTGTGATTGGTTGGGAAGAAGAGGAGTTGGATCATGGATAGTCTATAAATAAGACCCTACACCCAACTCAAGGAGAATCTAAGAATTCCCCACACCCTAAGACTGCCTCTCTCCTCCTCCTCCATGCCAAGCCCATCTTCTCCCTCTCCTCTCCATGCCCAAAGTAGTTTGGGATATTAGTTGGTGCAATCCAGATGAGAGAAAGGCGATAAAAAGCTAGAAGGCTGTGTTGCTGCAAAGGACAACTGTTGATCTTCGAAAGGTGTTTTGAAGATCCTCCAAATCAGATTCAGATCTGATTTTTGGACACATGATAGAGAAGAAGAGGATCTCCAAATTGAGCCCAAGTAGATACCGATAGAGGTCAGGCACTTGCGTGGCTAGATCCAGAACCTTCTGTTGCTAACAGGATCATCAATGGGTAATAGGATGACCCTACGTCAAGATAAATTAAATTTAATTTAATTTATCTAAATTTATTTTAATTATTAAAATAATAAAGATTAGATTTGATCTAGATCAAAGAAAAAAATTTTTAAAATATATCTCTTAATCTGATCAGATCTGAACAAACCTGGTCTGGGAAATCAGGATTTTCCCTTCATATTGGGCATGGGAAAAGTTTGGATGAGAGAACCTTAGGCGTGGGATTTTGTGGAGATACAAATCCAAGTGTCTTTGTGAAAGAAACAAGGAAGAAGAAAAATTCTTCTTCTAGGGTTTTTCCATTGATCTCTTCCTCCTCTTTTTGTAAGTTTTTGAGAGGTATCACTTCTTGACAAATCCTCTTCCTTCTCTTCTAATTATTAGAGGGTCCAAGAATTCAAGAAGGAGGTTCCAGATTAGCCATCAAAGAAGGATTAGCACAGTACTAGCATATTATGCTGATTTTCTATCATCGAACTTTGGATCTTACATCAAGGCCCTGTGTGGACAACCTGTAGAGGTCGGACATATGTATGGCTTGGAGCGACGATCTCAGCCTCGGATCAGCAAGTTAAGGAATCCATCTTGCAAAGGTAAATGTGATACAATCTTCTTTCTCTTATCTAGATTTGATCTAGTATTGCTTTGATGTTGATTTGATCAACATCATCCTTTCTTATTTTTATTTTCATATTTAATAGCACGCTTAAATCATGTGATAAGATCCTAGATCTATGGTTTTTTCATATATTATTGATGAATTAATATGATTAGTTCATCTCTTTCATTGCATGTTTTGAAAAAGTTTTAAAATTTGATCCTAAAATCCTAAATCTATTTTCTTCAATTCAACCCTAGTACTTCTCCTTTTTTGCCTCTGCACTAGCCATCACCTCAATTGCATCTAGAAAAACTACAACTCAAATCCTATCCTGGGCTCAGACTTATTTATCTCATCTCGAGGCTCCTGAGACTCCCTACCTCTCCCTAAGACCTGCTTTTAATCTCCCTAAGATGCCTCATGACACTCTTTGCCAAGATACCTCCTCAGCTGCTGCACCACTAAGCCTCTCTCAGCCCCATGCCTTTAGGGAAGCACTACTGCAACACTCCAGCGCTCCCTGCCTCATCTCAACACTACCTTCTCATAGGTATTCGGGTCTTCTCTTACTATACATAACCCATTCTCCACCTGAATAGTGACTCTCCCTTATGCTCCTGTAGAAGAAACCTGATCTAAGATCAGCCATCCAGCCCTGACTTGTAGGACCTCCACTATCGCATCTCCCATCTTGGATACTCCACAACCTCATGGGCACCGCTAAAACCATCGAGGTTCTTTGCCCCCTCTAAACCTACTGTGATGCTCCATGGATCAATCATCTCCATCATCCTTAAGGCTTCGTAAATTCATGCTCTAATTGAACCACTGAATGCATCCCCGACTACTTCCTCGCTTTCTTGCAATCAAAGGACATATAGTCGCTTCTTTAGCCTTCCTTTGACAATTACCCCTTGGGTGATCTCTCTTCATCCATTAAATAGCCCCACACTATCCATCTTCCTAGAGAATCTTGATGCTCTCTACTAAGATACTTTCCTTGGCTACTACACTGCCGAGCCTCTCTTAGCTCAGCATCTCTAGGGAAATGCTACTATAGCACTCTAATGCTCCGTGTCTATCACCTAATCATCATACACCCTGACTTTTGCACCAATTTCGATCAACAAATCATGTACTCAAACCTTCCACCTCAGAAAAAATCCTTCCTATTAATCTTCTCAACCTTCACTTTCAACCTGCTGCTCTTGGTTGGCCAAACTACAGTAATAACAAAGGTAGATCTGAGACGTACCATGAAATACTTGTGCAAATTCCTAATTTTATCTTATATGACTTTTTCTCTTTCACGTACCATCAGGCTCTGATATCAAATGTTGTAGCAACACCCTTGCATCACCTAGCTCTGATGCTAGCTATTGTAGTAGCACCCTGACATTACCTAGCTCTTATGCTAGTTATTGTAGAAACTCCTGATCTTTATCATGGATGTGGAGAGAACTTTGAAGTTCTCTAAGAGCAGTATACCACCGATCCACCACCTGAATCTATGATAGAGCGCCTCCCTCCTTGGGCTTGAGGGAGGCACCCCCTCTCTCTAGGAATTCTTCAAGAACCTAGGGCGGCAACATTAGAGAGAAGAGAGAAGAGAGAGATTTAGAAAGAAAAGATCTGTATTCAAATCTTCAATAGAAATCCTAATATAACCTATGTATTTATACATAGCTATTAGGCATGACCAAAAACTCCTCTGGCTAACCTAATTCATGAAAGCACTTACCGAGCCCATGTACACCCGTGTCTCCTATGCTCTCATTCCTTGAATCTAAATCCAACCCATACATAAGTTAGCCCCCTTAAGACCTCTCAAACTAGGCCTTAAGATCCCTAGGATTAACCCAGACCCTAGTCCTAAATAAACCCCTTGTGTATCTCTGCCCATGTACTGAGCCCACTAACTTGAGACTAGATCGACTCAATCTAAAATTGAGTCGGCCCAGTTGCGTACTGTGCCAGCAGTTTCAAATGTATGCCTTTCTATTTGGCTTGTCCTCTGAGACTTAGTTGATCCAGTTTCTGACTGTGCCGACTAACCTACAAAAATAATCTTCTCTACTATTGTCATCCCCCAATTTTGGTTTCTTGCTCCATCTTGTATTTCAGATCTTCGAAGCACCAACCAAGCCCCTCAAGATCCTCAATACCTGGACCTTAAGCCCATAGAGGGCTGTACACCGTTTGCACCCTAGGACAACTCCTATCTTAGTCCTAGGACCACACCTGTTCTAGTCTCTTGGAGTCAATACCCTGATTGCTCCTCATGGCCTCCTAAGGCTTGAGAGCACCACCAACTAAATTAAATTAAATCATATTTAATTCTAGTTTAAATTAAAAATAAGGTGCATACAAGTCCTAATAGAATAGAAAATTGATCTCTCTTGCAATTGGCTTATCCCATAAACTAATTAGACTTGATCTAATCAAGTCCAAACCAAACTTAATTAAATCTCATTTAATTACACACAATTTTAGCCCTAATGCTCAATCAAATTGAGCTAATTAGCAATCCAATTGCTAATTAATCCTTCTATAATACTTGCACTTGGTCAAACATCAATTGTATTAGTTGTTTGATCCTAAAATGATTCATAATCATTGATCAACCATCCGATTAGATCAAAATTTTTAATGTGTGTAATCCTATAGGTTCGAACATAAACTAGTAGCATAAGAATAAATTTCTATACTAATACTTGACAGTCGGATAGGTTGAATATATATAAAGCAATATTATATAACACATGTGAATATGGTTATTGTATAATTTATCCCTTTGACCTTGAATGCTTAAAAGATGACTCAAGATTTATTCATCAATCTTGAATAAGTAAGCCATTTTGTATTTTAAAATACCAAATCTATCATATGGATTATCTTGGCCAAGACTTTGCTAAATTGAAATATAGCGATGCATTGTCTCTAAGCTCTTGGAGTGGTCAATCCCACCTTAATCACACACCGACTTCATAAGTACTTGACTGTTGATAGGGACGCGATGTTGTCGTTAAGACACCATGTTTATCAGTTTAATCCGACTTCTTAAAATTATTGAAAATACGTAGATAGCAGTGAGTCGGGTCGAATCCATAGGGAAGGTAGTATTTTTAGATTTGAAATCTTTGATTTTTGAAAACAAAAGAAGAAAAGAATTTGAGTTTTTGGAATTAGGAGTGAAGTCGGTAAATTAAAAGTAAAAATTAAAAGGTGCAGGGATTTAAACTTGGTACTAAGATCAACTAGTTAGATCTTAGCATCTACGTGCAAAGCAATAATTTAAAGTGCAAAAATTAAATTACAATAAAATAAAAAGCAAGAAATTAAAATGCAAAAATAAAATTTTTATTAACTAAAATTTTAGAATTTAAATACATAAAATTTAAAAAGAAAAGATAATAAAATAAAATAGCCTGATCTCTGATCTTGGATCGGCATTGGCAGAAAGATGGTGTAGAAGTTTGGCTCTTCTTCTCGGCATCCGTTGCTTCGAAGCAGCCTTTAACCCATAGCCTAGCTTCGCCCTGTACCAAAGCTTCACCTTGATTGGAGATATTGATTTCTGGAGGCCTAGGGTCCTTTTTATCGTGCTAGGAGGGCTGGATATTTTTTTCTAAAGGCAATGTGGGACTAATGAACTTTGTAATCATCAAAATTTGAATTAAAATAGCTCTGATGCATCTTTGATAAATCTGATAAAATCCAACCATTCAATAAGAATCCAATGGTCCAAAAATCATCAAAATCGGATGCAGATCAACTCAGATCGGGTCGGATTAAATTCTGGCCGTCCGATCGCACTTCATCGAGGAAATCTGGCCGCAAATCGTGTTTCGAGAGTCCTGATCACTGTCGAAAGTGCTCTGGACTGTCGGATCGAAGCTGGAATTAGGCGCTGCAGTCCGATGGTGATCCGAGTGAAATTGACAATCGAAAAAAATGCTGACCGCCGATCTTAACCGCAATCAACCGCAGCCGTTCGATCACGCAATCACTGTTCCCATGGACCGCGTAGACCGACCGCACCGCACACCGCAACCAATCAACGCTTCTATCACCGAGTGAAATGACCAGATTGCCCTATGAGCCGCGATAAATTTCTATAGACCCTTTAAGGGTCTAGGTCCACCACGTGGCAGGCTCTAATTCGCCGGATTTTGCTAAGCTGGCGGTCCACGCCTAGATCGTAGACCGGCTGATGGCTTCAACGGCTGAGTCGGCTTTGATGGCTTGACTTGGCTTGGTGGCTCGGCTTGGCTTGGTGGCTCGGCTTGCAGAGCCGGCTGAGCCATTTTTTTTTATTTAATTTTTATTTATTTTATATTTTTAAATATTCATATCTTTTCCATTTTAGCTCCATTTTTCTTGAAATTTATTTCATTGTGAAAAATGAGCTCTTTCTATTGATAATAAAATTTTATTTTTTAATTTTTATTATTTTTTAATTAATAAAAATATGAATTTTTCAAAAATTATATATAAATTGATTAATAATTCTAAAAAATTAATATAAATTAATTAATAAATTAATACTTTTATTGGTGAATTTATGATGCTTATCACACCCTCCAACTTAAACTTTGCTCATCCTCGAGTAAAGAAAGAATTTAGTTTTAAATATCTTTTAACTTTAGAGTTTCGAATTTTACCTAAGCAATTTTCAAAATGGCCATTGATATTCAGTAGAGCTTAAATGAGACATATCATTGGGGTATTAATACTTATCAATAGAAAAATTAAGTAAAGAATATTAAATTTTTTAGAACTTTTTCTAAATTATTCCACTTTTATCTCTGATTTGTCTAAACTTTCATATAGGCAGGTGTATTGCTACTTCCATCCTTCATTTATTAATTTTTATTTCACATTGCTCACTTTTTGATGCGAATATCATTGCTTACTTAGGCAACGAGATCCGGTTACTTGGTGGGAAACCAATGTCTTTTTTTTTTTTTTTTTTTTTTTTTTTTAACGTTGTACCACTATTGAGTGTCCTAACTCCTTAAGCTTTCTATTTGATCTATGTAGCGAGTCTTGGGCCAATGACTCCCAAACCAGTTGGCTTTAGGGCACTAGATATAGATTACCCCTCGGGCTTACTAGCTCGAATCAAATAGGCTATGAGTTAAGACTAGCTTTACAACGAGCTTCTTTGCCCTTCCCACCTTTTGACGCGAAACTCAATGCTTGCTTAGGCAAAGAGGCCCGGTTACTCAGTGAGAAGTACTTGGAAACTATTTTATTAAAATAAATTTTTATATGAAAAAATGTATAGTTACCCTACACAAGCCTATAAAAAGTAGACTTTTCTTTGATGCTAGTAGAAATAATTAGAAATGCTCCAAGAAATTTTTTTTTTATGTTCTAGACTTAACTCTTTATTGAATTTTCTTAATACTTGATTCCTCAATATCTCACAGATTCTCTGATCTGTGTATCAATTTTCTTTTTAAAATGCTTAGTTTAATTCGATTCTTAAGCATAATCAAGTATCTAAATACTAAATACTAACTTTTTCGAGGACTTAAAATTTTAAATTTTTTTTATTTTTCTCTCCCTCCAACTTAATTAACATTGTCCTCAATGGAGAAGAAAAAATAAAGGGTGTAATAAAGAACATGAAAGAATACACCTAACTTAGTATATTTTTAGTCCAGCACATGCCTTTGAAAATTTGAGCTCTTCCTCCAACTTATTCAAATTATCCTAAAAAGAAAATAAACTAAAAAGATAAATTAGATAAAAACTAAATATTGGATTGCCTCCCAACAAGCGCTAAGTTTACCGTCTTCAGCCAGACACAATGCAGCTTACTATCCTATGTCGAATATTGGATTGATAAATTCCAATGGTTTTGGATTGCCAATCTTAGAAAGTTGATTTTTAATCCCATTATTGATATATTCATTATTAATTTTAGGGATATAATTTATGATTCCATTCTCAGACCCATGTTTATTAAGAATTACTCCTATTTGTTCTTCTAAAATGCTCATGAATGGAGTTTTTGTATTAGGAGTTAAGTTTGATTCAATGGGTGCTGGAATGGTGACTAAAGGCGGTTTTAATTCTGAAGGTAAATTAATGTGATCTTGTTTAAACAACTCCATTGACATTTCATTACATGCCTCTTGATTTTTATAAGAAGAACCAGCTTCTAGGGTTGAAGGGAATAGGACATTAGGTTTATAAGTCTCGGGTAAATCATCTATTCTCTTTTTCCTTATTTCTATCTCATTTAAACTGGAACTAGCATTAGTACTAATTCCTGGCTTGGGTTCTTCTATGTGGTTAGTCTCAGTACTAACCAGTTCCTCTAAGTTTTTATTTTGGCTAGCATCAGTACTAGCCTCTTTCACCTGGTCTTGGTATGGGTCCATAAGAATCCTATAGCTTTTAAGTTTAGGAATTACTTTGGTATTCTCTAATTGGGGATTCTTAGATGAAACATTAGATTGATAATTTAATCCAGGTGGTTGGTGGTCATTAGGTGGGTTGTTTGAAATTCGTAGGTTCGGTAGTTGATCTAGTTCTCTTCTCATGTTAGACTCAACTAATTATCCTATTTGAGCTTCTAGTCTGGCGATAGATTGCTGTTGAGTTAGAATTAATTGTTAAAGTTGGTTAAATCTATCATCAGCTAGATTGGTCTGTTGAGGAGGTGGGTATGAAGGCTGATTATAATATGATGGCTGGTTAAACTGACTAGGCTGACCATTATTATAGGCATAATTTTGATAATTCTGCTCAAGTGAAATTTGGATCTGAGCCTGAGTTTGTTGGGATGTCCAAGAAAAATTAAAGTTACTCCATTCTGAATTATATGAATTTGAAAATGGGTCATTAATCAATTTGGAGTATCCTTGAGTAGCTTGAACTTGTTCTTGGATAAAATATGAAAACTATGCAGTCATAGGACATTCACTTGCATGATGGGTTGGACTAGCACATTCACTTACATGATGGGTTGGACTAGCACAGATTTAATAATTCTCCTAATAATTAGGAGATTGTTGACCTAGGGTTAGGAGTTGATCTATTTTCTGAGCAAGAAGGTCAACTTTATCTAATTTTTGGACAATTAGATTCATATTAGCCATTATTATGTTTAATGTGAATCAACCATTCAATTAAGTTCAACTAAAAAAAATGACTTCCTACCATGCATGTATTATTGCAACCCTAATGTATGGTTCAAAAAAAATTTTAGAATATTTTTTATATATATTTTTTTATTATTATTTTATTATATTAAAGATTAATTATTTTATTTATTAATTAAGTTTAATTATTTTTTTAATATTTTTTTAGTTAGTTAAATTTAATTTTTATTTTATTTTATTTTATTTTTTAGAAGAGAAAGAAAAAGAAAGAAAAGTTCTAAAGAAGAGGTCCTAAGGAGTCTTAGAACTAAGAAGAGAGAGAAGAATTAAGTTTAATTAGGTTTGATGTTGGTTAGCAATCAAGTTGGTCAATCAATCCTGACTAAGGGTTATCCTAGATCTAGACAGCTCCTAACTGTCAAGGTCACCTTCAAGCCCTCCAAGTGTAGGATTAGCCAATCAACTGGCCAGGTAAGTGTAAGGTTGGTGGGAGTCCTCTTGTTGCTTGTCTTAGACACCAATTGTACTTGGCCAGGTAAGCGAACGGAACCAATTAAAAACCATCTTCCTTCGGGCCCAATCATCCCTGAACTACTTTCCTAGTCACCAATCAAGTTGACTTATCCTAACCCAGTTCAACTCTTAGGATTTCTTGTCCTATTGAGCTCGAATTTCTAGGGTTGATGTTTAATTGATTTTAATTTAAAGGTTTAGGTCAATGCAGGATGTTGGTTGGTTGTTTGTGGGCTACGAAAAGGTGATCAAATCCCCACCTTATCTTATTTAATTGGGTATTGCCCTTAATTTGATTTAATATGATATGCAAAAAGAAATTCAATCAAAGGGTTCTATGCAATTTAAACTAGATGCATGTAACTAATTGTATTCTGAAAGGCTTACCTTGCCTCCAGCAATCACCAAAAAAAAATTAAAATAAAAATAAAGATAAAAATAAAACTAATATGATGCATGCTCTAAGCAGTTAGGATTTCTAATCTTATCATGAGGCTTTTAATTAGATTTAAATGAATATTTTTTTAAATTAATTTAAAAATAAAATAAATAAATAAATAAATAAAAAGGAAAGAGGGCTAGGGTTAGGATTGATCTCACCAAAATTTGATGCTTCCTTCGTTTTCTCTTTTTTCTTCTACAAAATAAATAAAAAAAAATTAGTAAGCAATATTAAAAAAAATATAATTAATTTACAAAAAAAAAAATCAAAGAAATCAAAGAAAAAAAAATAGCATCTATTCCTTCCCCGGCAACGGCGCCAAAAACTTGGTGCGTTTGCCGAAATTATTTTTAATAAATCAAAGAAATCAAAATCAAAAATCAAAAACCTTCTCCGGCAATGGCGCCAAAAACATGATAGGGATGCGATGTTGTCGTTAAGACACCATGTTTATCAGTTTAATCCGACTTCTTAAAATTATTGAAAATACGTAGATAGCAGTGAGTCGGGTCGAATCCACAGAGAAGGTAGTATTTTTAGATTTGAAATCTTTAATTTTTGAAAAGAAAAGAAGAAAAGAATTTGAGTTTTTGGAATTAGGAGTGAAGTCGGTAAATTAAAAGTGAAAATTAAAAGGTGCAGGGATTTAAACTTGGTACTAAGATCTACTAGTTAGATCTTAGCATCTACTTGCAAAGCAATAATTTAAAGTGCAGAAATTAAATTATAATAAAATAAAAAATAAGAAATTAAAATGCAAAAATAAAATTTTTATTAACTAAAATTTTAGAATTTAAATACATAAAATTTAAAAAAAAAAGATAATAAAATAAAATAGCCTGATCTCTGATCTTGGATTGGCATTGGCAGAAAGATGGTGTAGAAGCTCGGCTCTTCTTCTCGGCACCTGTTGCTTCAAAGCAGCCTTTAACCCATAGCCTAGCTTCGCCCTGTATCAAAGCTTCACCTTGATTGGAGATATTGATTTCTGGAGGCCTAGGGTCCTTTTTATAGTGCTAGGAGGGCTGGATATTTTTTTCTAAAGGCAATGTGGGACTAATGAACTTTGTAATCATCAAAATTTGAATAAAATTTGAATTAAAATAGATCTGATGCATCTCTGATAAATCTGATAAAATTCAGCCATTTAATAGGAATCCAACGATCCAAAAATCATCAAAATCAGATGCAGATCAACTCAGATCGGGTTGGATTAAATTCTGGCCGTCCGATCGTGCTTCATCGAGGAAATCTGGCCGCAAATTGCGCTTCGGGAGTCCTGATCACCGTCGGGAGCACTCTGGACCATCGGATCGAAGCTGGAATCAGGCGCTACTGTCCGATGGTGATCCGAGTGAAATTGGCAACCGAAAAAAATGCTGACCGTCCGATCTTAACCGCAATCAACCGCAGCCGTCCGATCGCGCAATCACTGTTCCCATGGACCGCATAGACCGGCCGAACCGCACACCGCAATCAATCAACGCTTCTGTCATCGAGTGAAATGACCAGATTGCCCTGTGAGCCGCGATAAATTTCTGTAGACCCTTTAAGGGTCTAGGTCCACCATGTGGCAGGCTCTGATTCGCCGGATTTTGTTGAGCTGGCGGTCCACGCTTGGATCGTAGACCGGCTGATGGCTTCAATGGCTGAGTCGGCTTTGATGGCTTGGTGGCTCGGCTTGGCTTGGTGGCTCGGCTTGCGGAGCCGACGGAGCCAATTTTTTTTTTATTTAATTTTTTTTTATTTTATATTTTTAAAAATTCATATCTTTTCCATTTTAGCTCCATTTTTCTTGAAATTTATTTCGTTGTGAAAAATGAGCTCTTTCTATTGATAATAAAATTTTATTTTTTAATTATTATTATTTTTTTATTATTTTTTAATTAATAAAAATATGAATTTTTCAAAAATTATATATAAATTGATTAATAATTCTTAAAAATTAATATAAATTAATTAATAAATTAATACTTTTATTGGTGAATTTATGATGCTTATCAACTGTGCTCCAAAATCTTCTATCACTAAATTAGAAATTCAAGTAGTCTAGTACCAAAGCATAGTAAGTTACTTGCAAGTCACTATAGTGATCCCAGGTCAGAGGGACACTTATACGCATATCCCATCAAAGCAATTTTTGATAGTAGAATGCTCTAGAGTTGATTGCATTCAGTGATGATGTATCCATATATCTCACCTATATGTCGTACTAGTGTCTCCACACTCCTTAGTTAGGAGGACAATCTACCCATATGGCACACAATCAACCTACACTTGATAAACATTATCATCCTAGGTAACAATATTTTATTTGATTATACACTAATTTAAGGATTAAACGATAAATCCTCCCTTTATCGAATCTAAATAGATCTAAGGATTTCATCACAATGCAGGAGTTCTAAAAAGAAGATATACATTTATGATGAAAAAGCTAGAAAAAATATTTTATTTATAATAAATTATTTATATTTACAAGATGAGCTCAACCATCAATAGGCTAACAATTAAGTTTAAGATACGTTTTTCAACAACTCCTACTTATCCTAAAGCCACTCGATATAGTATCTTATACCCATCTTCGATTTATGGTTGTCGAACTTCTTTATTACCAGGACTTTAGTGAATGGGTTGGCTAAATTTTTCTTTCCATTGATCTTCTAAAAGTTGACGTC
This sequence comes from Cocos nucifera, assembly GCA_006176705.1. Classification (NCBI taxonomy): domain Eukaryota; kingdom Viridiplantae; phylum Streptophyta; class Magnoliopsida; order Arecales; family Arecaceae; genus Cocos; species Cocos nucifera. The sequence continues at coordinate 880,665 of QRFJ01000187.1, forward strand.
ACTTCAATCAAGGATCTTTTGGACAAGGTGATAGCAGCACAGAATATGCTTCGTCCATTGATATGCCTTCGATTTCTTTGCCTGAGCAATGGCTCCAATGCTGTCATAGTAGAATAGGATTGGACCATCAAGGGAAGGTGCCACTCCGAGCTTGATGTTGAATTTCCTTAGCTACATAGCTTTCTTCACAGTATCGAATGCCGTGATGTACTCTACCTCACAAACTAAGTCTGCCATAGTGTGTTGCTTGGAACTTCTCCTATAGACAGCTCCATCATTAAGGATAAATACATAACTCGATACATTTTTGCTATCACCATGGTTAGATTAAAAATTGGATTCTGTAGATCCCACAAGTTTTAAATCTGACTCACCGTAAATCAGCCAATGGTTCTTAGTATTTCTCAAATACTTAAGGATGATTTTTACAACCTTTCAGTGGTTTTCTCGTGGATTAGATTTATATCTACTCACTACTTCTAGTATGCCACATCTAGTCTCACAAATATCATGGTGTACATAATAGATCCTATTATCAGAGCATATAGGATTCTACACATATGCTCTCTCTTTTCAAGAGTTGTCAAACAATCCTTCTTAGAGAGAAAAATTTCATCGCCTATCGATAGATTGCTTTTCTTGAAATTCTTCATGCTGAACCTGTTAGATATCAAGCAAAGTTAAAGCATGCATTTTCAAAAATTTTATTATAGCAAAAGTTAAAATTAATCTACTATTAATTCTACATATATTATGACCAAATCATAAAATCCTACCTAGGATCTAGACATGCTAATATGTTATAGAAAATTTAAATATGATCAATCAATAAATCATATTCATTGATCGATTTATGTTCAAAACATAATACCTGTATGCGGGTCGATGATCTCCATGATCCAAATACATAGGAGGAAGCCCATGATGTTGCACTATAGTCATACACTTGTCCAACCTCTACGGACGGTCCACATAGAGCTCCTAGTCCCGACCAGCTCCACTAGAGTGCTAGCTCCTCGTCGAAGCCTTTCATTGCTGATTTCGGTCAATCCAATCAACCACCTTCTTCTCAATCTCCTAGATGCTCCAAAAAATCAGAAGATGGTCTTTAGAGGATGACAAGGTGGTGTATCAAATTTGATGGTGATCGGGCACACACAGCACTCAATCTCTCCACCTGAATCCTGAGTTCCAACTTTAGGGTTTCACACATCCAAAAATCCTGACGCCCGGAAACACTCTCACACCCTCTCTCAATGGAATTTTTTTATTAAACAAATTTTTATAGGTAAAGGGACTCTCCCTTAACCATACATCTACTCTCAAAAACACTTTTTAGATGGGTGACCAAAGAGAGAAAAATAAAAGAAGTGGTAGTGAGGAAAAATTGGTACAAGAGAAACTTTTCTCTCACATTTGAATTTTCTACCCTCAAAACTTGTGCCCCCTATCTTGAATTCTCCTTCATAAAGCCTCCTCTCCTTCTGTCACATGCCCAAAAAATTTTTACTTTTATTGGCAACAATTTGACGGGCAAAATGCATGGGGGGAGATAAGTATGGGCGGTTGAAATAATTTCAACCTCCCACTCGAATTTGAATTCAAATGAGGTCTTATTGATTTCCAATGCTTCATCCAAGTGGATGATGAGTAGAAGGACTCTCCTTCTACTCACCCTCACTTAGAAATCATCCAAAAAAATGTGCGACAAATGCAAGGCAATGTAGGGAATTGATAAGATAGGTGGTTGAACTTGTTTCAACCAATTCAAGTTGAATTCAAATAAAATTTCTTCTTATCCTTTTCCAATGCCCCTCCCAAGAGTTTGATGCACAGAAGGAATCTCTTTCTATGTGCCCACATTCATGAAAAATAAAACTATGTGCGATGAGGGAAGGGAGGCATGGAGAAAAGATAAGGTGAGGCAAATGAAAGCTAACCAATTCATTTGAATTCAAAATTCAAATGAACTCAACCTCATCCAATGATTGGACCAGATCAAAGGCAGATAAGAGATGGCACACACTTCCCTTCTAGGCATGGGAAATCCCACACACATTCCTAATGTGCATGGAGAAAAAACATGGGTCAAAAGGTCAAGGCGCAGGAAGAAGGGAATTTAAAATTCAAACTCATTTTTAATTGGTCCAAATTGGTTTCAACCAAATCAATTTTTCAAACCTAATTAGACTAGGTAAAACCTAACTAAATTAAACTTAATTCAATCTAATTAAAATTTAATCAAATTAAAAATTAATTAGATTTAGATCCTAATCAAATCAGGATTGAATCTTTCATAGCGTTTAGGTCAACTCATGACCTGAGTGGATCAAATCCAATCAAATTAAATTCAATTAGATTTAATCAAATCTTCATCATTTAATCAAATTAAGCTAATTAGCAATCTAATTGCTAATAAATTCTTTAATAAACATAGAGTTTCAATTAGGTGGATGTTTGGGAAATAGAGTCCCATCTACTTGAAACTCTTGATCGAAGAGTTCCAAATGAGCAGGACTCTTGATCAAAGTATCTCAAACAAATGAAACTCATGATCATAAAGTTCCAGACGAGTGAAACTTTTGATCATAAAATTCTAGACAAGTAGCACTCAAAGTTTCAGTCCAGTAGAACCTACAAAGGTAGAGTCCTAGTCCAGTGGAACTCCTGGTCATAGAGTTCCAGTCCAGTAGTATTCTTGATCATAGAGTCTCAAACCATTGGGACTCTTGATCAGCCATCAGATCAAGTAGAAAATCCTATTATGTGTGAGCCCATAGGTTCAAATTCTAAATCGATAGCATAGAAACTAATTTTCTATATCAATCAATGTAATCATCTAGCAATGGTACCCGACATCTGTTTAGGTCGAATAGTCGCAATGCAACATCAACGAACTTGTGGCATATAGTTACTATATAACCCATCCTCTTGACCTTAATGCTCAAAAGATGACCTAGTGTTTAACTATCAATCCTAAAAAATCATCTACCATGTATTTCGAAAATTCAGTGTCTATCGAATAGATCACCCTAGCTGAGGTTATGCTAAATTGAAATAGAATGATGCACATGCTGTTAGATATATGTGCCCTAGAAGCCAGAATTGGCTGACACTTGTAATACACTTCTAGGGGCAAAATTATAATTTTAACTAAAATCAATAAATGGGTTATTTTCTATCACATATGTGTATTTAGTGTCTGTGATACATCCTTTGAGTTAATGGTAATGATAATTCATATTTTCAAGAGTTGAAAATTTAAGACATGAATAATCATTATTAACTCATAAATTGTTCCTGACCATAGGATCATCACAAGGATGGTGATTGATCCGGAAGGTTGGTGTACAATCGCTTCTCTTTAGTAGATGAGTCTTGAGTCTATGGTGTGGAGACACCAGAGTGAGAGTATAGGTACTCGTTAGAGAACGAGGGCACTGAGCGTGACCACCTCGAGTAGTCATTAGGGAGTCTACCTTCTCGTCAATGACTGACTCGATGCTGCAGTAGTGTATCTGGTTCTTTGACCTGAGATGCATCGGCAGTTCACCTTGAGGGTGTTATAGTTTGACTACACCATTACTCAGTCTCCTAGCCATATGGAACCCTGAGGTGTATGTTGGCTATGACATGTTCATTGTAGGAACTGGATTGCATCAAGATGGAATCTATCTACCTCGGTGGTAGAGGAGTAGCCCTATGATGATCATGAGAATCAAGTCCAGAAATCCATGGCCATGGTAGAGTGAAATAATAGAAAGAGTTTCTATTTAGATTTTCACATTGGACTCGAATCGAATGATTACATCATATGACAGAGACTAGGGTTTGACGAGTTCACCTTAACCCTAATCTGATCGGGGCTCAAGATAGAAGAACTGAATCACACAGGTAGCTGCACCAAGAGGTTCGCATTCAGCTCTGATGGGTTGCCACCATATACTGCTAGGTGTCACTGGTGGATTTTGGGAGCAATTAGAATGATTTAGATGATCGATCATTTTAGCTGTTCAAATCAGAAGAGTTCTGATCCATCGAAAGGAGTTTCGATGATGTCGATGATAGAGATCATGACATATCCCATTACCATACAGAACTGAACCTAACTGGGTCACACAAATAAGGGTTTGAATCTGGTGATCATCAATTGAACTGATCTAGTTCAATTGATCTGAATGAGATTCAATTAGGTTCAAGGAAATCGTGCTAGCACTCGATTGAACCTAACATTCTTCTTTTGCTATCATAAATAAGTTGTCCTGTCTGAGCCAAAGGAGTTTGTGCTCAAATAGAGGCCTTCATATGGTCTGACAGGAGGTTGTCCAAGTCAGAAAAGGTTGTCTTATTTGTAAGACACTACCTGCCATTTTTGGTCACCTGCCATTTCTTGTTCTTTGACTTTGGTCAAAAGTCTACCTTTGACTGGTCAAACGTTGACCATTGACACTTTGACTTTTGACCACATGTCATGCACCTATTGGAGAGCTGGTGGGGGCCTGTCCCCCTGCCAGAACCTGGCAAGGAGAAAGGCGCACGCCACCCTAGGCGTGTGCCCAAGTTGGAGGCGCCTAGGAGTCCTTGTTGGACAAGGACTCCATCTCCTTTTTGGATTCCAATTAGAGTTCTTCTAAGAACCAACTTTGACTGGTCTTAGGCACCCTCTAAGGAGGAATCCAGGGGTCTCTATTCCCACCAATCAGATTTAGATCTGATTTCACAAAGGGTTGTGATTGGTTGGGAGGAAGAGGAGTTGGATCATGCTTAGTCTATAAATAAGACCCTGCGCCCAACTCAGATTCTAAGAGAAGCAATTCAATTGAGAAACCCCACGCCCCAAGGCTGCCTCTCCCCTCCTTCTCCATGCCATAGTCTCTTCTCCCCTTGCTCTCCACGTCCAAAAGGAGTTTTGGACCTTGGTTGGTGCGATTCAGATCAAAGAAAGGCGATCAAAATAAGAAGGCTGCGCTGCTGCAAAGGACGACTGCTCATCTTCAAAAGAGTTTTGAAGATCCTCCAGATCAGATTCAGATCTAATTTTTGGAGGTGTGATAGAGAAGAAGAGGATCTCTAGATCCAACCCAAGTGGATACCGGTAGAGGCCAGGCACTTGCGTGGCTAAGATCCAGAACCTTCCACTGCAAACAGGATCATCAACAGGGTAATAGGATTACCCAGATCAGGTAAATTAAATTTGATTTAATTTATCTTTTAATTTTATTTTATTAAAATAATAAGAATCAGATCTAAAATATATCAAGATTTGATTAGGATCAAGAGAAAAATTTTTGAAATATATCTCTTGATCTGATCAGATCTGAACGAACCTGGACCGGGAAATCAGGATTTCCCTTCAACTGGTATCAGAGCCATGGTTCTAAATTGTTTAGATCTGATTTTAAATTTATTTTAATTAGAAAATAATTGATTTTAGATGTCACATGAGATGTGATCAGATCTGAAATCAGAAAAAATTAAAATTAAATAATTTGGATCTAAGATTAGAAGATATGCATGACTAGTTCTAGAATAGAATAGTTCTATAGAATATTCTTGCATATTTTTGATTTAATCCGATTAAATCATGTTTTAGATCTTTTTATTTACTGTTTTTTGATATTATAAGTATTATAATAACATCTAAAAATAGCAAATAAAAATTATTTAATTTTTGAATATCATATGAGATATGATTGATGCATGTCTAGACTAGTTGTAGAATAGTTCTACATAATTGTCTAGATTAGAATTTATTTTGATTAGATCAATTTAAATCTAATTTTTTAGATTATTATGAGATAATTTAGATCTAAAAATATGCATAATTATGATACATGAGATGTATGCAAAATATGCCATGATTAGATCTACTTTATATATGAGATATATGATATAGATCTGATATTGTTTTGTAGTATTGAATGTTCCTGATTAAGGCGTTCCTCTTGGCCGTCCGGTCATAAGAACGAAGAAGGGTTTAAAGGCCCTCTCTTCCCATTCGATGGGGTGTTCTTATGATGTGTAGGGGTGCTGCGTGTTCGTCCTTAATCAGAAATCCAAAACTTACTTTCTACAAAACCCTAGATCCTGAAACCCTAGGATTTATTGTGCATATTTTGTTTATGAACCCTACTTAATTAAGAATTAAGTTTATGGAATATTAATTAGGTCTAAAATTGAGAATTTTAGATCTAAGACATATTCATAATACTGGGTTCGGGCTTGGGTAGCTCAATTAGGTCTAAGCGGTTGATCAAACCGAATCAAGAGTTGGTTAGATGGGATCAACAATGCTTAAATTGACCAGCCTAATAGGATTAAGTCTGGGTCAAGATCGAGTCACGATCAAGCAAGACCTAATTAGGCTCAGAGGTTAGAGTCTGGATTGTAGGCTAACCCAATTGGTTCTGACTCAACAATTTGGTGTCTAAGGTAAGTTTGGCACAGACGACCGACTGGTTTTTAATTGGAAGCTACTCGACCTGAATGCATTCTTGTATGAGTTAATGGCATATTCCTTCCACCGGTCTCACTTACCTGGCCATATCTGTTGACACAGTTCTGATCTGAGGTGGTCAATAATCCGAGCTAACCCATGCCACTAGGTTAGTCATAATTGTTATGACTAAGACAAGTCTAGTTTAATGAGACCTGAATCAATTCTCCCTAAGAAAAGATTAAGTCTGAGGTCTTCCACCATTGTAGATGTGCGGGCCCTTCCCGGGGTTGATTGTTCTCGGCTGGATACAGTGGCTCAGTTGCACCGGGAAGATGCAACCATGTCTATTAGGCATTGGATGCTATGGGCTGGAGGATGAGTTGAGCTCAATATTCCGGATACGGTGAGAGACTCAATTAGGAACCCAGTCTATGCAAATGGTGGGTCTGACTTAACTAAGGAGTGGATCAATATTTCGGATACGGTGAGATTCATGAATTAGAGACCAAGTTTGGGTGCACCATGATTAGAGAATCATTGAACAAGAGTTGTTCACTCATTGGCTAACCCATCACCAATAACTGTTAGGTGAGGTGATGAGTAAGTTGGTGAGACCGCACCACCCACTAGAAATCATTAATCATGGAGATTTTCGCATCTCTACAGAGGGAGTGTAGGGATCCGAGAAAATAGTGGGAGCTAATTTGTTTAAAAATAAAATTCCTAAACAAATTGGTCAAGTCAAAATTACAGTATCTAACTAGAATCTTTGACTCTCTACAGGAAAATGTCTGCGTCCAACCCATTGGCACGTATCCTGGACACACATAGACTGACTGGACCCAATTATAAAGATTGGCTCAGGAACTACAAAATTATTTTGGGTTCCAAGAAGTTAACCCATGTTTTGGACCAGGACCCTCCCACATTACCAGCTCGTCCATCTATTGAACAGAGAGCGTCTCTTGAAAAATGGATTGACGAAGATAATAAGGCCAGATATTACATGTTGGGCTCGATGTCTGATGAGCTCCAGCGCCAACATGAAGATATCGGGACTGCTCGCCAAATGTTGGCTCACCTGCAGGAGATGTTTGGTGAACAGAGTCGCGCAGCCAAATATCAAGTCACAAAATGACTTTTTAAGGCTAAGATGCATGATGGGCAGTCAGTCCAAGATCACTGTCTGACAATGATCAAGGACATGGAAGAGCTTGAGAAGCTCGGTGTGAAGTTGGACTTGGACCTGTAGAACGATATTATTCTGCAATCCTTGACTGATGCATATGGGCAATTCATCATGAATTACCACATGCATAAACTTCAGAATTCCTTGGCCGAGTTAATGAATATGCTGGTTACCGCTGAGCTTTCTATGAAAGGTTCTAAAGGCTCAGTTCTTGCTATGGAACGGACTTCTTCCAAAAGAAAGTCTTATGGAAAGAAAAAGAAGTCTGTGAAAAAGCAAAAGGTGGAAGGATCAAAGAAGAAGAAGGCAGAATCGAAGAAAAAGGCCGATGGCAAAGGAAAGTGTTTCCATTGCAACAGTGCTTGACTCTGGTTCTAGTGCTCATCTGTACACTTCTATACAGGGTCTTGAGGATAGCAGGAGGCTGAGGGATGGAGACATGATCCTACGCATTGGTAATGGAGCAAGAGTTGCTGCAGTAGCCGTGGGAACATACCCTCTGCGATTACCATCTGGTTTAGACTTAGTTTTGCAAGACTGTTATTTTGTGCTTGCAGCCAGCAGGAATTTGATTTCTATTTCATGCTTAGCACAAGAAGGTTATGTGATCACCTTCTTTAAGGACCATTGTAACATTCTTTATGAAAGAAATAAAATTGCAAATGGTTTCCTTATTAATGGTCTTTATCAGCTACATATTGATGTACCTGTTCTAACTATCGAGCAAAACGTGAATGCCAAACGACCTAGGGATAGTCCAAACGACAGATATCTATGGCACCTGAGATTAGGTCATATAGCAGAAGATAGGATCAACAAATTGGAGAAAAATGGACTATTGAGTCCATTGACTTCCGAGTCATATCCAACTTGTGAATCCTATCTTCAAGGCAAAATGACTAAACTCCCTTTTGTTGGACATGGGGAGAGGGCCACAGATCTCCTTGCCCTAGTACATACTGATGTGTGCGGCCCATTTGATGTGCCGGCTAGAGGCAATTTTGTCTACTTCATTACCTTTACCGATGATCTGTCTAGGTATGGGTATGTGTATCTTATGAGACACAAGTCTGAAGCCTTTGAAAAGTTCAAAGAATTCAGACATGAAGTAGAAAAACAAATAGGAAAACCCATTAAGGTTCTTCGATCAGATCGAGGAGGTGAATACCTTAGCAGGGAATTCCTAGACTATCTCAAGGATAATGGCATAGTCTCTCAATGGACTCCACCAGGAACACCTCAACTCAACGGGGTTTCAGAACGGAGAAATTGGACTCTATTAGATATGGTTCGATCCATGATGAGCTTCACAGACCTCCCTGATTTTCTTTGGGGACACTCATTGTTAACTTCAATCTATCTACTGAATAGGGTTCCCTCTAAAACTATTCCTACCATACCGTATGAGATATGGCACAGTAAGAAACCAAGTCTGAGTCATCTCAGAATTTGGGGTTGTCCGGCTCATGTCAAAAGACAACAAGCGGACAAGTTAGAGTTTAGGTCCTTCAGAGCTCGATTCATAGGATATCCTAAAGAGTCATTAGGATACTATTTCTACATTTCAGAAGACCACAATGTGATTGTGAGTCGACATGCCATCTTTCTTGAAAAATAGTTTATTCAAGATAGCGGCATTGGAAAATAGATCAAGCTTGATGAGAAAGTCTCACAAGCAGAACGAGCTAAGGACCAAGTGGAACCAAATCAGGTTAAGCCAATAAGAATACTACCTCCTCCACCTCGTAGATCGGAAAGAGTTTTCCATCCCCCTGAAAGATACTTAGGTATTGTTTTAGAGGATGTAGAGGAAATGTTCCTCGTAGGTAATGGTGCTCATGGTGATGATCCCAAAACCTACAATGAGGCGATATCAGATATCGACTCTGAGAAATGGCTAGAGGCAATGCAGTCAGAAATTGACTCGATGCACTCAAACCAAGTCTGGACCTTGGTAGATCCACCAGAAGGTATAGTACCTATTGGATGTAAATGGATCTTCAAGAGAAAGATTGGTGCAGATGGGAATGTGGAGACATTCAAGGCTAGATTGGTGGCAAAAGGTTATAGTCAATGCGAAGGCATAGACTATCAGGATACCTTTTCCCCAGTAGCTATGCTAAAATCCATCCGCACATTGCTTGCTGTTGCAGCCTATTTCGATTACGAAATATGGCAAATGGACGTGAAAATGGCATTCTTGAATGGATATCTTGAGGAAGATATCTATATGGAACAGCCGCTAGGTTTCACATCCAGTGATGCTGATCACAAGGTTTGCAAGCTGCAAAGGTCCATATATGGACTTAAGCAAGCATCTCGGAGCTGGAACACTCGTTTTAATGATGTGATCAAAAAGTTTGGTTTCATCAAAAATGAAGAGGAACCATGTGTTTTCAAAAGGGTCAGTGGGAGCGCTGTTGTCTTCCTCGTATTGTACGTGGATGACATCCTCCTTATTGGGAATGATATTCCCATGTTGACATCAGTCAAGATGTGGTTGTCCAAGGAATTCTCCATGAAAGACCTAGGTGAAGCATCCTTTATTCTAGGAATTAAGGTCTATAGAGGATAGACCGAATAGGATGCTAGGACTTTCACAGAAGATGTACATAGAGAAAGTACTAAAGAGGTTTAGTATGGAAAACTCTAAGAGGGGATTAATACCCTTCAGACATGGTATTCATCTTTCCAAGAAGATGTGCCCCAGCACACCTGAGGAAATAGAACGCATGAGCAAGATCCCTTATGCTTCTGCAATAGGGAGCCTCATGTATGCCATGCTATGTACACGACCTGATATAGCCCATGCTATGAGTGTCACAAGCAGATATCAGTCAAATCCAGGTGAAGAACACTGGACTTCTGTGAAATGTATCCTTAAGTACTTGAGAAGAACTAAGGATATGATGCTGGTCTTTGGTAACGGAGAACTCCTGGTCCAGGGATACACAGACTCGGACTTCATGTCCGATATAGATGATCGAAAGTCGACATCTGGCAGACTGTTTGTGCTGGAAGAGTTCCAAGCAAACGGTGATACCACCCCATCCACGATTACCTCAAAAAGGGTTATGTCGAGGTCAAGAGAGTCGAACTCCACAGATAATGTGGCAGACCCACTTACAAAGCCGTTGGGCCAGCAGAAGATCGAAGCCCACCTTGAGAAGATGGGACTTAGACTTGTAGCCAATTGGCTTTAGGACAAGTGGGAGATTGTTAGATATATGTGCCCTAGAAGCCAGAATTGGCTGACACTTGTAATACACTTCTAGGGGCAAAATTGTAATTTTGACTAAAATCAATAAATGGGTTATTTTCTATCACATATGTGTATTTAGTGTCTGTGATACATCCTTTGAGTTAATGGTAATGATAATTCATATTTTCAAGAGTTGAAAATTTAAGACATGAATAATCATTATTAACTCATAAATTGCTCCTGACCATAGGATCATCACGAGGATGGTGATTGATCTGAAAGGTTGGTGTACAATCGCTTCTCTTTAGTAGATGAGTCTTGAGTCTACGGTGTGGAGACACCAGAGCGAGAGTACAGGTATTCGTTAGAGAACGAGGGCACTGAGCGTGACCACCTCGAGTAGTCATTAGGGAGTCTACCTTCTCGTCAATGACTGACTCGATGCTGCAGTAGTGTGTCTGGTTCTTTGACCTGAGATGCATCGACAGTTCACCTTGAGGGTGTTATAGTTTGACTACACCATTACTCGGTCTCCTAGCCATATGGAACCCTGAGGTGTATGTTGGCTATGACATGTTCATTGTAGGAACTGGATTGCATCAAGATGGAATCTATCTACCTCGGTGGTAGAGGAGTAGCCCTATGATGATCATGAGAATCAAGTCCAGAAATCCATGGCCATGGTAGAGTGAAATAATAGAAAGAGTTTCTATTTAGATTTTCACATTGGACTCGAATCGAATGATTACATCATATGACAGAGACTAGGGTTTGACGAGTCCACCTTAACCCTAATCTGATCGGGGCTCAAGATAGAAGAACTTAATCACACAGGTAGCTGCACCAAGAGGTTCGCATTCAGCTCTGATGGGTTGCCACCATATACTGCTAGGTGTCACTGGTGGATTTTGGGAGCAATTAGAATGATTTAGATGATCGATCATTCTAGCTGTTCAAATCAAAAGAGTTCTGATCCATCGAAAGGAGTTTCGATGATGTCGATGATAGAGATCATGACATATCCCATTACCATACAGAACTAAACCTAACTGGGTCACACAAACAAGGGTTTGAATCTGGTGATCATCAATTGAACTGATCTAGTTCAATTGATCTGAATGAGATTCAATTAGGTTCAAGGAAATCGTGCTAGCACTCGATTGAACCTAACGTTCTTCTTTTGCTATCATAAATAAGTTGTCCTGTCTGAGCCAAAGGAGTTTGTGCTCAAACAGAGGCCTTCATATGGTCTGACAGGAGGTTGTCCAAGTCAGAAAAGGTTGTCTTATTTGTAAGACACTACCTGCCATTTCTTGTTCTTTGACTTTGGTCAAAAGTCTACCTTTGACTGGTCAAACGTTGACCATTGACACTTTGACTTTTGACCACATGTCATGCACCTATTGGAGAGCTGGTGGGGGCCTGTCCCCCTGCCAGAACCTGGCAAGGAGAAGGGCGCACGCCACCCTAGGCGTGTGCCCAAGTTGGAGGCGCCTAGGAGTCCTTGTTGGACAAGGACTCCATCTCCTTTTTGGATTCCAATTAGAGTTCTTCTAAGAACCAACTTTGACTGGTCTTAGGCGCCCTCTAAGGAGGAATCCAGGGGTCTCTATTCCCACCAATCAGATTTAGATCTGATTTCACAAAGGGTTGTGATTGGTTGGGAGGAAGAGGAGTTGGATCACGCTTAGTCTATAAATAAGACCCTGCGCCCAACTCAGATTCTAAGAGAAGCAATTCAATTGAGAAACCCCACGCCCCAAGGCTGCCTCTCCCCTCCTTCTCCATGCCATAGTCTCTTCTCCCCTTGCTCTCCACGTCCAAAAGGAGTTTTGGACCTTGGTTGGTGCGATTCAGATCAAAGAAAGGCGATCAAAATAAGAAGGCTGCGCTGCTGCAAAGGACGACTGCTCATCTTCAAAAGAGTTTTGAAGATCCTCCAGATCAGATTCAGATCTAATTTTTGGAGGTGTGATAGAGAAGAAGAGGATCTCCAGATCCAACCCGAGTGGATACCAGTAGAGGCCAGGCGCTTGCGTGGCTAAGATCCAGAATCTTCCGCTGCAAACAGGATCATCAACAGGGTAATAGGATTACCCAGATCAGGTAAATTAAATTTGATTTAATTTATCTTTTAATTTTATTTTATTAAAATAATAAGAATCAGATCTGAAATATATCAAGATCTGATTAGGATCAAGAGAAAAATTTTTGAAATATATCTCTTGATCTGATCAGATCTGAATGAACCTGGACCGAGAAATCAAGATTTTCCTTCACATGCTCCAATAGTTGGAGGGGTCAATCCCATCTTGACTCACACACCAACATCACAAGTACTTGACTACATCCAGTAGCCTTCCATCATTGAATTAAAAATTTAAGTAGTCGGGTACCTAAGTGTAGTGAGTTGCTTGCAAGTAATCATGGTGATCTCAGGTTTAAGGGATACTTATATCCATATTCTTCGACAGGAACTTTTGATAGTAGAGAGCTATGTAGTTGGGTTACATTCAGCGAAATGTACCCCAATACTTCATCTACATGTCATACCAGTACATTATACTTCTTGGTTAAGAGGATAACTAATGCATATGACACACAATGACCTACACTCGATATGTTATTATCCTAGATAACAACGTATCATTTGGTCACGAACAAGTTTAAGGACTAATTGACAAATCCATCTTTACCAAGTCTAAATAATCCTTAGAACTTCATCACAGAAGAGGTCATTATAGAAAGATTCACAAAAGTAATGAAAATACTAAAATAATAATTTTATTTATTATAATAATTCAAGTACATTTATGATCAACTCAACCATCTATAATCTAGATGATTGACTTTAGGATACATTTTTCAACAACGTCCATTTGACTAAAGTCATTTAGAACAGTGTCGTATACCCATCTTCCATTTGTGATTATCGAACTCTTTGATTTTGAGGGCTTTAGTAAATGGGTTGACCATGTTCTCCTTTTCATCGATCTTCTGAAAGTTGATGTCACGTCGCTCCATGATCTATCATACAAGATGGTAGCGATGCAGAATATGCTTAATGCACTGATACACCTTCAACTCCTTTGCTTGAGCTATGGCTCCAGTACTGTCACAGTAAAATAAAACTAGACCATCGAAGAAGGGTGCCACTCCTAGCTTGCTGATAAACTTTTTTAGCTACAAAGCTTCCTTTGTAGCATTGGATGCCACGACATACTCAACCTCGTATACAGAAACGATCATAATGTGCTACTTGAAACTCTTTCAGCAGACCGCTTCACCATTCAGGGTAAACATATAATCTAACATACTCTTACTATCATCATGATCTGACTGAAAATTGAAATCAGTATATCCCACAAGTTTCAAGTCAGCATCTCCATAGATGAGCCACTAGTCCTTAGTATTTTTCAAATACTTCAAGATTATCTTTACAACCTTCTAGTGATTCTCATTCGGATCAGACTGATATCTACTCACTATCCCTAATGAGTATGCCACATCCAGTCTCGTACACGTTGTGGCATACATAATAGAATCCACTACCGAAGCATATGGTATTCTACTCATATGCTTTCTCTTTTGAGGAGTTGTCGAACAATTTCTTTTCGAGAGAGTAATTCCCTGGTCTATCAAGAGATAGCCTTTCTTGGAATTCACCATGCTGAACCTCTTCAGCACGGTATCAATGTACGTTGATTGGAACAATCCAAGCAACCTTTTAGATCTATCTAGATCTTCATCCTCAGGATGTAGAAAGCTTCTTCCAAATCCTTCATGAAGAATTATGATGACAGCCAAACATTTATTTTCTATAGTATAGGGATGTCATTCCTGATTAAGAGAATGTCATCCACATATAGTATAAAAAATATTATTGCAAAAATATTAGCCCATTTATAGATGCAGGGTTTCTCTCTGTTCTTAATGAAGCCATACTTTTTGATCACTTTATTAAAATGCATGTTCCAACTTCATGATGCCTGCTTCAATCCGTAAATGGATCTCTAAAGCTTGCACACCTTGGATTCATCTTTGGATGTGAAACTCTTAGGCTACATCATATACATCTCTTCGTCCAGCTCTCAATTTAGAAAAGCTATTTTTACATCCATTTGCCAAATCTCATAGTCCAGATGTGCTGCTATTATAAGCATAATCCGAATGGACTTGAGCATTACCATCGAGAAAGCTCATCATAGTCAATACCATAAAGCTGACGATATCCCTTAACTATCAAATGGTCTTTATAGTTCTCCACCTTTCCGTCTGTGTCTTTTTTTCTTTTAAAAATTCACTTACACCCAATGAAGTTTATCCCTTCAGGTGGATCAACCGATGTCCTTATACTATTGACCTTCATGGACTTCATTTCGAACTTCATGGCTTTCAGCCACTTATCGAAATCGGACCTCTGCATGGCATTCATGTAGGTGATCGGATCCTCATCATTCTCATTGAGTTTAATAGGATCACTATTTCGAACCAAGAAATCATAGTATCTGTCCGATTGACGTGGTACTATATCGAATCTTTTTAAAGGTGCCTCTTTAATGGGTTTTGGGTTTAATCATATCAAATCCAGTTCTGCAAGTTTAGTAGAATGTGTTGGTTCTTCCACTTGTCGAACATCACGAAGTTCAACATTAGAGATAGTAGTTCCTTTTATAAGAAACTTATTTTTCAAAAATATTGTCCTATTGCCGACGAACATCTTTTGTTCTTCAATAAGGTAGAAGTAATAACCCCTAGTTTTCTTGGGGTATCTTATGAAGAAGCACTTATCAAACCTTGGTCCAAGTTTTTTTGGGTTCAAACATTTGACATAAGTTGGACATCCCCAAATCCTAAGGTGAGAGAGTGTCGGCCTATGCCCAGTCCATATCTTATATAGAGTTTTTGCAATAGACTTGCTTGGAATATTGTTCAAAACAAAATAAGCAGTCTCGAGTGCATACCCCCAGAAAAAAATAGGCAGACTTGCAAACCCTATCATGGACCGAACCATGTCTAAGAGGATTCGATTCCTCCTTTTAGATACACTAATATGCTGCGGTGTTCTAGGAGGGATCCATTATGAGAGAATCCTATTCTCTCTTAGATATGTTAAAAAATTGTTAGAAAGGTATTCACCTCCTCGGTTTGATCGAAGAGTTTTAATACTCTTTCTAAGTTTTTTTTCTATCTCATTTTAATATCATTTGAATATTTCAAATGAATCGAATTTACTCTTCATAAGATAGATGTATCCATATCTAGATAGATCATTAAAAAATTTAATAAAGTAGTAGAATCCATCTCTAGCACATGTGTTCATAGGTCCACATACATCAGTATGTACTAGACCCAGAAGCTCAGTGGCCTGTTCATCCTTTCCAATAAAAGATGATTTGGTCATTTTATCAAGAAGGTAGGACTCACAAGTAGTCAATAATTCATAATCATCAATGTCAAGGATATGCTCCTTGACTAACCTATTAATCCTATTTTTATTTATATGACCAAGCCTATAGTACCGAAGATAGGCATCAGTGATATTATTTAGTTTCGGGCATTTATTTGATGTGTACATTACACTAATAGACTATGATAATATATAAATGTCATTTCTTAATTATCCTCGTATTATTATAACATTATTCATAATGATATCATAATATTTTTTTTATTAATAAATAATAACAATCTTGGTCTAAAAGCCTAATAGATGTTATATTTATCATAAAAGATGGACAATAGTGACAGTCACTTAAAACAACATAATTAATTTTTAAAACAAGCTCAAGAGTTTCTAATGCTAGGACTAGAACCTTACTTCCATCCCCAATATTAAGGAATCTACACCGTTCTCAAATTTTTTATCAATCTGAAGTCCATATAGCGAATTGCATATGTGAACTGGACTCTCGATATCTAATGTCTACGCAGACGTATCACAAATAGAGAAATTGCAAGGTGTTATTATATAACAACCTTCACCAGCAACTATTTATAGATTTCTCCTATTCAGCCTATTCAGATCAAGAGGATAATTCCTTTTTGGGTTTGTCTGATTAAGGTCAACACTAGACTCCTTATAATTAGATCCTAAAAGCTTGTCACTGTCCAACAGTGAACGGAGCAGACTTACACTAGCCATTCTATTTATATGAAAGAAAAATATGAAACCTTATTAGTACTTGAATTAATTAACTCTAAAGACTTGGACTTTAGTCTAAAGGTACTTCCACTATTTTTATGAATTGGTAGCCTCTACCTCCAATTCGAGAAATTACAATAACTCTTTAGTAGGTACTAGAATCCACATAGACTATAGATAGGCCCGAGGAAAGCTCTGGCCAACTCATGTGCATCTATAGGTAAGTTCATAATCAATTATTTATCAAATAATTTTTAGTACTTAGGTTTTGCCGCAGAAGTTAATTCAATATGCTATGGTCTCCATTGAAAAGGTTTGGTTAGGTCCAACCATTAACATGATTAAGTTCAGTGTATCAGATGAACAAAGACTAGGCTCGAGGAAAGCTCTGGCCAACCAGATCACCATTCAAAGAGTACGACCTAATCATCATATGATAGATAGTAATTCTAATATCTAGATGAACACCAGGTGTAAGGCACCTCCAATATCCATCTAGAAAATTGGTCTCATTACTATTCATCTTAATGGAAAGCTATGACTCGATTATCCCTATAACTTAATCATTTTAAGGACCTAATAATTTAGAGGATTTAGGTTACATGTGATTTAAGGATAGAAAGAACACAGACCCATTTTCTCCTATGGACTTCACGAAGTCAAATCCTACCACTGACTTCATCAAGTCAATGGTTAGGATTAGGATCAATTTAGATCCATGGGCATCTAATTTAGTCTTACTAAATAAAATCAGTCAAACTAATTTCTAGTGACATAGGTCAGCTCGAATCACTAAGTGATCTAATCAAATTCTAATTAACTATATCGACCAGGTAATTGAGATTAGTGGAAGGGATATACCATTAACTCATCAAAGATCAAATCAGTGCGAGTAGCTCCTAATTAAAACTCACTGGTCTTGACTGCTAAACTTACCTTAGACATCAACCCATTAATTAGGTTTAATCTGATCAATCTAGTTATTACGAGCTTGACCGAGTAGCCATGAATCAAGTCTATTTTGGTCTTTGTTAAAGACATGGACTTGTCCAATTATAACTATTGAAGTTGAATCTAGAGAATCCTTGACCTAATCTAAATCAATATTTGGTTAGATTTAATCAATTAGTCTAATTTTGTCCATTCTTCAACTAACCTTAGGTCTAACCCAATTAATGGACCTAATTCATCTAACCCATTAATCCATGACATATGCAAATATCTTAAAATCTTTAATTCACATTTCTAGATCCTATAAGATAAAACTTAATCCTTTAATTATGTTTTGGGCTGATGGGTTTGGGTTCAACATTTCAAAAATATTTTTTAAATTTAAAAAAAATTAATTTTTTGTTCACCAAATGAGTTGACTCATTTTAGAAATGGATTAGTTTATTTCATAAATAGCAACCTATTGCTATTTTCATAATAGAAAATAAATCATAATAAAATAAAAGCATGAATCACATATTAGATCTAATCTAACATATTCATACTTAATTTTTTAGTTTATTATTTTTTATTAATTAAAATAATTTTAATTAATATATAAATATATCATACATGCTAGCATTTAGTTTTTTAAATTAACATATAAGCATGTCACATAACCCTTGCTCCGATACAATTGTTAGAAATCGAGCAGGGTTAAAGCATGCATTTTCAAAAAATTTATTACAGTGGAAGTTAAAATTAATCTTTCATTAATTCTACACATGTTATGATCAAATCATAAAATTCTACTTAGAATCTAGACATGCTAATATGTTATAGAAAATTTAAATGCGATCGATCAGCAAATCATATTTGTTAATCGATTGAGTTCAGAACACAATACCTATGTACGGAAAGATGATCTCCATGATCCAAATTCATAGGAGGAAGCCCATAACATTACACTATAACCACACACTTATCCAGCCTCTACGGATGGTCTGCATGGAGCTTCTGATCCCGACCAGCTCCACTAAAGTGCTAACTCCTTGTCAGAGCCTTTGATGGCTGATTTCGATCGATCTGATCGATAACCTTCATCTCGATCTTTTGGATACTCCATAAAATCAGCAGATGATCTTTGGAGGATACAAGATGGTGTATCAAATTTGATGATGATTAGGCACTCACAACGCTCAATCTCTCCACCCAAACTTTGAGTCCCAACTTTAAGATTTCACACATCCAAAAATCTAGATGCCCGAAAACACTCTCACGCCCTCTCTCAATGGAATTTTTTCATGAAACAAATTTTCATGAGTGGAGGGACTCTTCCTCTACCATACAACCACTCTCAAAAATACTTTTTAGATGGATGACCAAAGAGAGAAAAATAAAAAAAGTGGTAGTGAGGAAAAATTGGCACAAGAGAAACTTTTCCTTCACTTTTGAATTTTCTACCCTCAAAACTTTGCCCCCTATCTCAAATTCTCCTTCACGAAGCATCCTCTCCTTTTGTCACATGCCTAAAAAATTTTTCCTTGTGTTGGTGATAATTGAAGGAAAAATCTATTTTTTGGCACGGGATCGTTCAGATCTGATTGGATCTGAAGAAATATTTCAAAAAAATTTTCTTAAAATCTTAATAAGATCTAAGACTTCTCAGATATGATCATAGAGATCTGATATTAAAAGTCAAAAATAAAATTAAATTAGATTTAATTTTAATTACTTGATTTGGTAATCTAATTATCCTACAATGATCCTATTGATTTCTAAGGTTTTGGAAGGAGCCACGCACGCGCCTAGCCTCTACCAGTATCTACTTGGGCAGAATCTAAACATCTTCTCCTCATGAATCTCTCTTCCAAAAATTAAATCTGGATTTGATTTGAAAAGACTTCAAAATGATTTCTGAGGGCAGCCTATTCGTCTCACGAACACCGTCGTGTAGATGCTGAATCTTGTGCCAAAAACCATGGACCTTCAGCTCAAATTTATGCCTAACTTTATAGGCATGTAGAAGAGAAGGAGAGAGAGGATAGAGGGGGTGTGGATATCAGAGAAAAGGCTCCTTTGGGTGTGGAAAAAATAAATTACATTGAAGCAATTTCGTGAGAAGAGTTCTTATACAAGATATAGCGCCATAAAGAGTCCCTTTTTGACCATAAACCTTATTAATTCGACCATTGAGACTCTTGGACCTGATCTCCATGAAAAACCTCAGATCTTATCTAGTTTTGACACCAAAAATCCATTTGGAAGGTGGCAGCATGAAAGGACGAGGAAGAGTCCATGTGTGTCTAGGACTCTTCCCTTAAGAGTTTGATCCAAATCAAACTCTATCAAAATCTAATATAGGAACCTCCAAAAATCATAAAATTTTGTACACCCAAAGTATATCTTATGCCCTATCATATAACCAAAAATTAGAGCAAAATAATTTCTAGATAATTTTTTAAAATTCTTGGATCATATGACCCTCAATTCTCTCAATTGGGTCAACTATTGACCCTAGTCCAATTACACTAGGAATGAATTTAATTTTCATAATTAATCTGAAATGGACTTGTTCTAGTTAGATAAAAATAAATCCATTCAAGATACAGAAATGAATCAAATCAAATTTGACTCGATTGCGATGAATTAGAAAGATTATAGAAGGAGAAAGTCAGACTCAATCGTGTGCTAGCACAATTACCTTGAACCTGATTGGATCAAATCCAAATCAATCAAACTAGGTTAACTCAATTGATGACATCCAAACCCAAAACCTTATTTGTGTGATCTAGTTAGATTCAGTTCTGTATGGTAATGAGACATGTCGTGATCTCCATCATTGACATCATCGAAACACCTTTCGATGGACCAAAACTTTTTTGATTCATACAATTAGAATGATCGATCATCAAAATCATTCTAATTACTTTTAAAATCCACCAGTGACACCTAGCAGTATATAGTGGCAACCCATCAGAACTGAAAGTAAACCTCTCGGTGCAGCTACCTGTGTGATTGGGTTCTTCTATCTTAAGCTTCGATAGGATTAGGGTTAAGGTGAACTCGTTAAACCCAATATACGTCATATAAATTAATCATTCGATTCGAGTCCTATGTAAAACCCTTTATAGAAACTCTTTCTATCATCTTCACTTTACCATGGCCATGGGCTTATGGACTCAATTCTCATGATCATCATAAGGCAACTCCTCATCTACTGAGGTGAAAGGAATATGCCCTAAAGCCAATTTATTTTTTGGGGTGTTCTTTGTCTTCCAGAATTATGTAATGACATTTTTAATAAAAGACATTTATTTCATCATATGCAGTGTCCTATTATTTATTTAAGATTATGATGAACCCTATAAATTAGGGCTATGGTTTTAGGATTATGATGAGATCATACTAGTGAGACCTAAAATCTTAAAATCCTAATTTAAATATTCCTAGTCAATGGGACATTGAGTTAGAGATCAATATTTTTTGGTAAGACTAGCACATTCTTTGTATGCTCAAATGAGAGGGTGATTAGTCTCACAATAACTTGTGTATGACACTAATACAAGAATATGGGTGCTCATTAGAGAATGAGTTCACTGAATTGATCCAAATTGAGAATATCTAATGGAGTCTTATCTACATGTCAATAGATGGTTCTCATAGTGGAATTTGTGCATGTAATCCTTTGACCTGAAACTACCATAGAATCTTATATATATAAATCCATATTTTGGTTCATACTCATTCATGACTTAGTTATGTATGGGATGATCTAGGATATGGTAAATTATATATATGAAGATTGTGAGTAGGTTAACAAGGAATCGATCACTCCTGGTAAGAGGAAATAGCATCCTACCTACTTCTAACAAATAATGATTCAGGAAGACTTTGATCAAAGCATGATGAAAATTAGAAATGATTTCTAATGTTTCATTAAATGAATCATTATCATAAGATTGAAAGAGAAATGAATATGATATTGGGGTTGACATATTTCCATACCCAGAGTCATATTCAGGATGCAGGGAAGATCGAAGGATCTAGTTGCATGGTAAATTTCACTGAAGGGTATGTTTGGTATTTCCATCAAAATTTCACATCTTTTGGATAGTCATGATACATTGCTAGACGTCAATCATGTCTTGTGGGTTTGATCAAGTTAAAATTTTAATTTGATCATTAAATTAGAAAGTGTTCTAAATTAAGTCAAATTGGGTTGGCTAGTTTTGACCTAAATCGGTTTGGTTGAGTTCTAACCAGATTAGGTCAAATCACACCCAGACTCACTGCTGATTAGATGTGGAACCCAATGGGTCACACACAAAGAGAATTGATTAAGGGTCTAATTAGATTAGACCATGTTTGCAAGATGAATATGCTAGCACATATAGCAAACCCTAGCACCAGGATTCGAATTGGATTCGAATTAGCTTCCGATTTAGGCTAATTTAGATTCGATTTGAGCCAAATCGGATTTGGTCTTGAGTTGGATTAACCTAGATTGATTGGGCTTCAGATTGAGCACCACCTACTAGCATCCCACATGCTATAGAGTCTCTCTCTTGCACGTGGAAAGTATTTCATGCGCAAAGAACTCTTTGGCGCATGGAATAAGATGGCGCCTACCTTCTTTGACTTTTCGCATATGGTATGTCACATAATTTTTTTTTAATTGATGTGGACATCAGATATGGGACATAGAAGTGTCCTTCTATAGATGAAAGACTTCTTTTTCCTTTTAAAGTTTTTGCCCATGATGTTTTTGTCGCCCAAGACCCCTTGCCGCCCAAGACTCCATGTCGCCTACTCCTCCTTGACGTCTCTTAGACCAAGTCAAAGTCTCTTGGGACTTTGACTATTCAAAGATTATCTCCATGCCTTCTTGCTGATTGGGCATCCCTTTTTAGAGCCATTGGATGGCTTTGTATCATGATCTAATGGATGAAAAGGGAGGCGCCAAAGATGATGCATTGCGACTCTTCGTAAAAACTTACGTAGAATTAGTCCAAGAGTCCTTCTGCTTTAAGGCACCTCTTGGACTAAGTCTATATCTCATTTTTTTACTGATGAGGCATGAGATTGGCTGATGGGGCATGAGAAATTGATGAGGAAAGGGTGTGAGATTTTTTGTTGGCATCCTTACGTACATTATAAATAAGGGGTGCGCATCCAAGAGTCCGGGTTAGTGAAAACATTATCTTTGCTTTCTTACAAGAGTTTCTTTTTGTCCAATTTTCTTTCTTTCTTTCTCTTGTCTAGACCTTGTCCTTATAAGGACAAGAAGTCATCTTAAGACTAAGAGATTAGGAAGGAAAATTAAGAAGACAAAAGAAAAAGAAAGATAGATAAGGAGAGGCAAGGAAGGTGACATAAAGGCTAAAGAAGGTCTTGCCCATTTTTAATTAAAGTTCTTATTATTAGAACTCTAATTATATAAATCAGAGGTGCTGGTGTCTTGATCAAGTCTCTGTGTGGATCAACGTTGGAGGGTGAACACGTGGGCACCTGGTGGAACCCCTGACGGACTGCTACCGACGATCAGGGTCAATTTAGGGTTTAGCGATAAGAGGTATGTTCTAATACTTTCTTTTATATTACAAATGCATGTTATATGAATTTAATTGCTAATGAGGTGGTCCTAGGGTTTGGGTTTGGTTTATATGATTTCATATTTTTGCTTTGAAATCCATGCTTCCACCCTGTACACCAAATCCTATCAGTGGTATCAGAGCAAGCCTTATTAGGTTAAATCATATAATGCTTTGCTTATAATATAATGGCATAAATAAAAATATGATATAATATTTTTTAGCATGTTTTATATTTATATGATGAGATCATATTCTTTTTGTTTATCATAATGAGATTATGTTGTATATATTATTCTATAAAGGTTGCCCTGATATAGTGGAAAGTATTCACTATATAATGATGGTTGTCCTAGAATAATTATACATGTTAATAGATATATATAAATTTTATTATAATTGAATGCTATTATGGCATTTAGTTTGATTTTAAATCAGATATGTGCATTGAGACCATTTTTTTTAAATCCCTTTATAAAAAATTATATTAAGTTGTAGTGTAATTAATCTTTAGCTGAATCAGTCAGGATGTCTAATTGATCAATCGGTGTCTAGGAAAAATGGTTCTTGATTGGTAAAGAGAACATGGTTTTTTAATTGGTTCCGTTGTCTGACCTGGCCAATTTATTGGTGTCTAAGGAAAGCAACGGAGGGGACTCCCATTTCTCTCCCATTTACCTGATCCGATTTGATTAATTTAATTCCAGATTGAAATGCTTAATATTATATTCACTACATTAAGGCCTTCCTTCATACTAGTTTCTTATTATGTCCAGAACCATATTAGTTCTGTTGTGTAACCACAAGATCTATCATGGGGAAAGATGTAATATTAATCTAGTGCAATTGAGATGCTTACAGCATTTTGAATATACTACTTTATTGTGTAACCACAAAAGTAGTTATATTTCAATTTTGACTGTATAGAAATGAAGGATTCTACTTTAAACTAAAACATTAAAGTTTGTTGTGCTAACACAAGGCTATTAATGTTTTAGAGGCAAAAGTTTTTTGAGAGTTGCATAAAATGCAATTGAGAAAGAGTTTCCTACCTTTGAACTTATAATAGGTTTGTTGTGCAACCACAAGACCTTTTTATAAGGAATTAGGATCTTATTCTCACTAAGAAAATCAATAAGAGGGTTATGATTTTTATTAAATAGTGGGAGACATAATTAAATTAAAGTCCTAATTTAATTATGTTTGTCATCATGAATTGTTTGCTTATATATTGTTCTTTATTATGTAGATTAAATGGCTTCTTCACTTTCATTATGTTCAATTTTGGATTCAAATAAATTGACTGGTCAAAATTATGTTGACTGGTTGAGAAATCTTAAAATAGTACTCAGTCAAGAAAAACTCTCCTATATTCTTGATGCCCCTGATCCTAAGCCATTAGAAAATGATGCCACAGATGAAGATAAGTCCACATACAAGATGTGGCAAAATGATTCCCTTACTGTCAAATGCATCATACTTGCCTCTATGAATAATGAATTACAGAGGCAGCATGATAGCATGGACACTCAATCCATATTGCTCAATCTAAAAGAGCTTTATGGAGAGCATAGTAGGACTGCTAGATATGAGATATCTAAGCAATTATTTCATGCAAGAATGATAGAAGGAACATCCATACAAAATCATGTTTTGATGGTAATTGACCTAATCACTCGATTAAGTCAATTAGGTTTTGTTAATGGATGGAGAGTTAAGTCAGGATTTGATCCTGCAATCACTCTCTAGAATCATTTTCTCAGTTTGTCATGAACTATCACATGAACAAACTTGAATTCTTCATTGCCTGAGCTATTAAATATGCTCAAGATAGCAGAAAGCCATATCAAGAAAGATAAGGCTCCTCTTCTTCTTGTGGAAGGGATCTCCAAGAAGAAGGTAGGCAAAAAGGGTTCAAAGAGAAGGTTGAATCCTAAAAGTGGTATAAATAAGAAGAAAAAGGGGAAGAAGGTCTTCGGACAAATGACCTATTTTCACTGCGGCAAAGCAGGTCATTGGAAGAGGAATTGCAAGGCTTACCTTGCAACCGTGAAGTCTGGTGCAAATAATGCACCAAAAGGTATGTATGAGATACATACTATATTATCATTAAATTCTTTCATTTCAAATTCTTGGGTATTAGATACCGGCTGTGGTTTTCATATCTGCAAATCTTTGCAGGGGCTGCAGAAAATTAAGAGTTTGAAGAAAGGTGACTTCAAGCTCTATGGCGCTGGAGGAGAATCTATCCAAGCAGAAGCTGTAGGGACAAATATATTGAAGTTACCTTATGGAAAGATCTTAGAGCTTACAAATTATTATTATATGCCTAAGATCATTAGAAATATTATATCTATACCCTTGTTATTAAAACAAGGTTATAGTCTTAATGTAACGAGCGAAGGTTGCTCGATCAAATATTCTAATGAAAATATTTGTTTTGGCATATTTAGCAATGGTTTGTTGACTCTATGTTTGGATGACAATATATTTCATATTGATGAAAATAGAAAACGTAAGAGAGATGACATAAATAATACTTTACTTTGGCATTATCGATTAGGTCATATTAGTGAGGCTAGGATTAACAAGTTATACAAAGAAAAGTTCTTTGATCCTTTTGATTATGAATCATTGGGAACTTGTGAATCATGCCTCATGGGTAAAATGACCAAGATTCCATTTAGTGGACATAGGAGAAAGGACAAATGAGTTATTAGGACTTGTACATACGGATGTATGTGGTCCTATGACAACTCAAGCCAGAGGAGGATACTCTTATTTTATTAACATTCACTGATGATTTATCTAGGTTTGGATATGTGTATCTTATGAAACACAAATCAGAAGCCTTTGATAAATTTAAAGAGTATCAAAGTATGGTCGAAAAACAAACTGGACAATGTATAAAAATCCTTCGATCTGATCGGGAGAGGAGAATACTTATCTAGTGAGTTTCTAGACTATCTTAAAGTTAAAGGGATTCTCTCTGAATGGACACCTCCTTATACACCATAATTAAATGGTGTAGTCCGAAAGAAAAAATCATACCTTATTAGATATGGTACGGTCCATGATGTGCTTCACTGAATTTACCTATTTTCCTTCTGGGGTCATGCTCTGGAGACTGCAATTTACATCTTGAATAGAGTTCCTTCTAAATCTGTATCTAGTACTCCATATGACATATGGAGAAGTAAGAAACCTAATCTTAAGTATCTTAAGATATGGGGTTGTCCAGCTTATGTCAAAAGAAAATTTTGGACATAAACTTGATGCTAGATCAGATAGATGTCTATTTATAGGATATCCTAGAAATAGTATAGGATATTTATTCTACCATCCTACTGAACAAAAGGTATTTGTAAGTAGGCATGCCACTTTCATGGAAAAAGAATTTATCCTAGAAAAGGGCAGTGGCAGAAATATTGAACTTAGTGAAGTTCAAGAAAAATAAATAGAAATTTCTCAACCATATAATCACATAAAAGAACCAGAACACATAACTCCTATCCATAGGTCTAAAAGAGTACGAAATACACCTATGAGGTATGGTTTCATTATTGAGAACAATGAAGCCCAAGTCATTGAGAATGACGAACCTCTGACCTATATGGAAGCAGTCAAAAGTAAGGACTCTTACAAATGGCTGGCTGCCATGCAATCCGAAATGGAATCCATGCACACCAACAAAGTATGGACTTTGGTGGATGCACTAGAGGATATAAATCCTATTGGATGCAAATGGATTTTTAAGAAAAAGATTGGAGCTGATGGTCAAATTGAAACCTATAAGGCCAGATTGGTGGCTAAGGGTTTTAGGCAAAAATAGGGGATTGATTATGATGAAACATTTTCACCTATTGCCATGCTCAAATCTATTCGGATTATGCTTGCTATAGCAGCATACCACGACTATGAAATATGGCAAATGGATGTAAAGACTGCCTTCCTTAATGGTTTTCTTGAGGAGGAGGTCTATATGTCATAGCCAGAGGGATTTGAGTCAAATGAGAGACCAAATCAGGTATGCAAGCTTAAGAGATCCATTTATGGATTAAAGCAAGCATCAAGGAGTTGGAACATCCATTTTGATGAAACAGTAAAAGAGTTTGGTTTTATCAAGAATGTTGATGAACCATGTGTGTACAAGAAAACTAGTGGGAGAACCATAGTCTTCTTGGTTCTGTATGTAGATGACATACTCCTCATTGGGAATGATATCCCAATGTTACAATCAGTCAAATTATGGCTATCAAATAAGTTTTTCATGAAAGATTTGGGAGAAGCATCCTATATACTAGGAATAAAGATCTATAGAGATAGATCTAAGAGGATGCTAGGCTTGTCCCAATCAAGGTACATTGACTTAATACTGAAAAGATTCAGTATGGATGGGAGTAAAAGAGGTTATTTACCCATGAGTCAAGGCATACATCTCTCTAAAAAGATGTCTCCTAAGACACCTGAAGAGAGAAATAGAATGAGTTCTATTCCTTATGCTTTGGCTGTTGGATCAATAATGTATGCCATGTTATGTACAAGGCCTGATGTTGCTTATGCTTTAGGCATTGCAAGTAGATTTCAAGCTGATCCAGGAGAGGATCATTGAAAAGCTGTGAAAAATATTCTTAAGTACTTGAGAAGGACTAAAGATATTTTTCTAGTATATGGTGGTTCTGATCTTAAATTAGAAGCATATTCTGATTCTAGTTTTCAATCAGACCCAGATGATAGCAAATCCATTTTAGGATATGTCTTTACTCTGAACAGTGGAGCAGTAAATTGAAAAAGTACTAAGCAGCCAACTGTAGCTGACTCAACCACTGAAGTAGAATACATAGCTGTAAGTGAAGCCGCCAAGGAAGCTGTCTGGATGAAAGAAGTTCATCACTGAATTGGGAGTTATTCCTAAAATTGAGAATCCAGTACCACTTTACTGTGATAATACTGGAGCTTGTTGCTCAAGCAAAGGAACCAAGGTCTCATCATAAATCCAAACACATTCTGAGATGCTTCCATCTCATTCGATGAAATTATTGAAAGACAAGATGTAGTCATAGAAATGAGTGGACACAAAGAACAACATAGCAGACCCATTCACTAAGGCTTTACCACTGCAACTGTTTGATCGCCACCTTGATTGTATGGGATTAAAATATAAGGATGATTGGCTTTAGTGCAAGTGGGAGATTGAAAGGAATATGCCCTCAAGCCAATTTATTTTTGGGATGTTCTTTGTCTTCCAGACTCATGTAATGACATTTTTAATAAATAAAGGCATTTATTTCATCATATGCAGTGTCTTATTATTTATTTAAGATTATGATGAACCCTATAAATTAGGGCTATGGTTTTAGGATTATGATGAGATCATACCAGTGAGATCCTAAAATCTTAAAACCCTAATTTAAATATTCCTAGTTGATGGGACATTGAGTTAGGGATCAATATTTTTTCGGTAAGACTAGCACATTCTTTGTATGCTCGATTGAGAGGGTGATTGATCTCACAATAACTTGTGTATGACACTAATACAAGAATGTGGGTGCTCATTAGAGAATGAGTTCACTGAAATTGATCCAAATTGAGAATATCTAATGGAGTCTTATCTACATGTCAATAGATGGTTCTCATAGTGGAATTTGTGCATGTAATCCTTTGACCTGAAACTACCATAGAATCCTTATATATATAAATCCATATTTTGGTTCATACTCATTCATGACTCAGTTATGTACGGGATGATCTGGATATGGTAGATTATATATATGAAGGTTGTGAGTAGGTTAACATGGAATCGATCTCTCCTGGTAAGAGGAAATAGCATCCTACCTGCTTCAAACAAATGATGATTTAGGAAGACTTTGATCAAAGCATGATAAAAATTAGAAATAGTTTCTAATATTTCATTAAATGAAATCATCATCATAAGATTGAAAGAGAAATGAATATGATATTGGGATTGACATATTTTCATACCCAGAGTCATATTCAGGATGTAGGGAGATCGAAGGATCTAGTTGCATGGTAATTTTCACTGAAGGATATTTTTGGTATTTCCATCAAAATTTCACATCTTTTGGAAAGTCATGATACGTTGCTAGACGTCAATCATGTCTTGTGGGTTCGATCAAATTAAAATTTTAATTTGATCATTAAATTAGAAAGTGTTCTAAATTAAGTCAAATTGGGTTGGCTAGTTTTGACCTAAATCGGTTTGGTTGAAGTTCTAACCAGATTAGGTCAAATCACACCCAGACTCACTGCTGGTTAGATGTGGAACCCAATGGGTCACACACAAAGAGAAATTGATTAAGGGTCTAATTGGATTAGACCATGTTTGCAAGATGAACATGCTAGCACATGTAGCAAACCCTAGCACCTTGGATTTCGAATTGGATTCGAATCAGCTTCTGATTTGGGCTAATTTAAGATCTGATTTGAGCCAAATAGGATTTGGTCTTGAATTGGATTAACCTAGACTTGATTGGGCTTCAGATTGGGGTGCCACATACCTACATCCCATGTGCCAGAGAGTCTCTCTTCTTATGCGTGGGAAGTCTTTCATGCGCAAAGAACTCTTTGGCGCATGGAATTTGTTGGCGCCTACCTTCTTTGAACTTTTTTCATTTTGTTATGTCACATAAATTTTTATATTGATTGGTGTGGACATCAGATATGGGGCGATAGAAGAGTCCTTCTACAGATTAAATACTCCTTTTTATTTTTAATTTTTTTGCCCAAGATGTTTTGTCGCCCAAGACCCCTTGCCGCCTAAGACTCCATGCCGCCCACTCCTCCTTGACGCCTCTTGACCAAGTCAAAGTCCCTTAGGACTTTGACTATTCAAAGATTATCTCCATGCCTTTCTTGCTGAATGGGCATCCCTTTTTAGAGCCATTGGATGGCCTTTTATCATGATCTAATGGATGAAAAGGGTGGCGCCAAAGATGAAATATATTGCGACTCTTCGTAAATAAACTTACGTAGAATTAGTCCAAGAGTCCTTCTGCTTTAAGGCACCTCTTGGACTAAGTCTACATCTCATTTTTTTACTGATGAGGCATGAGATTGGCTGATGGGGCATGAGAAATTGATGAGAAAAGGGTGTGAGATTTTTGTTGGCACCCCTACGTACATTATAAATAGGGGTGCACACCAAGAGT
>QRFJ01000188.1:0-56864 GCA_006176705.1 Cocos nucifera
GATCTTATCTCTAGCCGAGGTTGACTCAGTCGCTCGAAGAGATCTTATCTCTAGCCGAGGTTGTTGCTCACGTTAGGATGAGGTTCTCCTCTGTTCCTAACTGAGGTTGACTGTCGCTCGGGAGAGATCTTATCTCTAGTCCGAGGTTGTCAACGATCGCTCGAGAGAGATCTTATCTCTAGCCAGATTTTGCTCGCGTTAGGATGAGGTTCTCCTCCTATTCCTAACCAAGGACTGTGGGGGCACATAAGGTCACCGCTGTCAAGAGCCTCTCCCTCCATCTCGTAGCCTTTGTGAATGAGGCCTTCGCTCAGAAGAGATTCTTATCTCTGTTCCTAATCGAGGTTGTCACTCGGTCGCTCGGGAGAGATCTTATCTCTAGCCGAGATTGTCAACGGTCGCTCGAGAGAGATCTTATCTCTAGAGGTCTCGATCGCTCGAGAGAGATCTTATCTCTAGTCCGAGGTTGTTGCTCACGTTAGGACGAGGTTCTCCTCCCTGTTCCTAATGCGACAATTATTAACTACTTCTTTCCTGTCATCGCATAGTTTTCGCATCCAAAAATAATATTATCGAAAGAAAAGAATTTTATTGAAAGGAAGTTACTGACAGTACATCCCCAAATTCTGTATTTTAGGATCATGGTAGCGTTGTTCCTCCGCATTTCTTCGACAGTAAGTCCCGGGCCGGATGATCTCCTCTATCTCATGCTGGCCTTCTCAATTTAGAGCAAGCTCTTATCATTGGAAGATGACGAATCGCCGATGTACCAAGCTCCTCCCAGGGATAATGTGGATGATGCCGTGCGGTGGCCGACCTCCTTGCCATCTCTGGCTATGGCAGCGCTGAGCTTCCTTGCCGTCTCTGGCTATGGCAGTACCATTTGGCCGATCTTTTTCTGCTTCAGACTGACGTGCCGGAGGAATTTACCCAGCCGCTCCTTTCTGACGAGCTCCTCAATTTCGTCTCGGAGCTAGATGCATTCCTCGATGTCGTGGCCGTGGTCACGATGGTAGAGGCAGTACTTGCTTCGATCGTGCTTGTTTAGGGAAAGATCATGTAGCCCTTCTGATCTTGGCAGCTGGTTCTTCACTTCGGTGAAGAATCTTGAGTTCGAGGAGCGTTGAGGGGGGCATAATCGCGGAACCTTCCAGGGAGGAGGGACTTCTTCGCATCCCTTCTATCGGGGCTTCTTCGATGGTGAGTTCGAGGAAGTCCGAGGCCTTGCCTTGCTTTTGGAGGAAGTCCGTGAGCGCGGTTGAACTTCATTCCGTTCCTTTGGGAAACCTGTGGAAGAACTTCATGCCACTTCGTCGGGGCTTCCTTGGATTCATACTCGAGAGGGAGTCCTCGCTTGCCCTGGGGCGGTTGTGAGCTCGGCCGAACTTCGTCTCACCTCGTGTGAAATCTTTGTAGGAAGCTTCCTTGGTGACATACTCGAGATGGGAGTTCGGCCTCACTTGCACCGAACTTCATTCCGAACAAGCTCTTCGGCCTCATTCCGCTTTTCAATGACACGAGGTGGACCCTCCACGGAACTTCATTCCACGAGAACTCCCTGCTGCACCAAACTTTTGTCCGAAAGTTTCTGCAGGAGGACTCCTTGTTGGGGCTTCAGGACGAGCTCGAGGGGAGTTCGGCTTTCCTGGGAAGGTCGTGGACGCGCCGAACTTCATTCCATTTTTTCGCGAGACCCTCTGCGGAAGAACTTCCTTGGCGACGAGCTCGAGGGGGGAGCTCGACTTTCTTTGCCCGGACTTCACTCCACCTCGTGCGAATTCTCTATAGGGGTTTTCGTTGACGACGCACTCGAGGGGGAGTTCGGCCTCGCTTGCGCCGAACTTCACTCCGCCTTTCTGTGAAGCTTTCGTCGGGAGGACTTCATGCTTTTTTGTTGGGGGTTCTTGATGGCGAGTTCGAGGGAGAGTTCGGCCTCGCATGTGTTGGGAGGTCGAGAACGCGGCCGAACTTCGTTCCGCCCTCCTTGGAGAACTTTATGCACCCTCTATCGGAGCCTCCTTGATGGCGAGCTCGACAGCCTCGTACACGCTGAATTTCTTTCCGCCTTCTTGGGTGAACTTCACACCCTCTTGGTCGAGGTCCCTTGATGGGGAGTTCGGCGGCGAGCTCAGCGGCCTCGCCCATGCCGAACATCTTTCTGTCCTCCTGGGTGAACTTCATGCCCTCTTGATCGGGGCTTCCTTGATGGCGAGCTCGAGGTGAAGTTCAGCCTCACTTGCGCTGGGGAGGTCGTAGACGCAGCCGAACTTTATTCCACCTCCTTGCGAAACCCTCCGCGGGGGAACTTCATGTTTCTTCGGGAGAGCTTCTGCTCTCCGTTTCTCCTTCGGCGATTGGTATGCCCAAATGCTCTTCCTTAAGGCCAGTTCCTCGCATCCTCATGGCGGGTTTGCTGACAAAATCTCCATCAGAGGTTGTTGCACGGTCTACATCATCTTGGCGGGGCCATGAACCCGACCAGCGGGTTGAATTGCTCCACGTCTGTGGTGGCTTCGTGCGGAACCTGGGCTGCTGGGGGCCGTCGATCGCCGAGTCGAAGCTCTCCTGGAGGCATTTTCTCTTCAGGAAAGAGCTCTAGTGAGGAAGAAGTGATCTCTAAAGAGAGAAAAATCATCGCCGAGCACTCCTTTAAGAATAAGGGAACCTCGGAGGTTTGAAGGCCCTTCCTCCAGCACCAATCTGTTGATGCAGAATCTGGTCGTCGCCGGAGTCCGCTAGAGTGGAGGCCGATGAGGTCGCCGTCGGGGATCTGCAAAACAAAGTCCCATCCAGAGCCGATGGGGGGTGGCTCTGGTAGGACCCTTCGACGATCAAGTCAGCTCAGGCCAACAGGAATGGAGTGCTCAGGAATGAGTTCTGAAGCTTGGAGAAGAAGAGGAGAGCTTAGAGATCAGAGAGATTTTTAGTTAGCGTATCTGGAGGGTCCTTTATAGGCGGAGCTTAGTTGATAGTGACGGCCATACCGCTTAGCAGAGAGCCGTTGGGGCCGCATGGAGTTCGGTACGGAGAGGAAGGCATCGTCAGATGGATGGTGACAGCCATACTGGTAGGTCATGGGCCGCATGGAGTTTGGTACGGAGAGGAAGGCATCGTCAGATGGATGGTGACAGCCATATCGTCTGATCTTGTTGCCTGTTGCAAACTGATGGCGACAGTTCGTCCAAAGGAGTTCGGACTTGTAAAAGAATTCGGCTGAAGGAAAAGCTTGGAAGGAGCTCGGCCGTAGAGGAGTTCGGAGGAGCTCGGCCGGTTGAAGGGATGGCCGCTTAGGGAGTTTGGCCGAGGGACGACCGCTGCGGAGTTCGGGCGCTGGGGGATTCCGTTAAAGCCCGGCTGCTTGGAGTCCAAGGAGCTCGGCCGCTAAGTAGTTCGACCGACTGTAGGAGTTCGACTAAGACCCGTCCATTGAAGCTCTTCCACGGCTACTGGTTGCTTTAGGCAGAGCATTGAACTTGACTTCGGTGGGAGTGGGGTTTATCCCCAACAAGTAGATTGGGCCATCTCATTCCATCATGGAATCAAAATCGAAATGAAACTCCCTCCAACCAAGCAATTGGAATGAAAGTTATCCATTCTCATTTTGATTTCGGATCCCTACTCCCCTGACTAAGCACTCCCAAAGTATTAATATAAATATAAATATAAATTAAATAATTAAATTCTATGACCACATGATCAATGATGTTACTAAGTGAATAATAAATTAAATTAATAATATCTTAATGTAGTTATATATTTTTTAAAAAATTCATAAATACTATATAAAATTAAATAAAATTATTAATAAAATCAAAAATAAATTAAATAATTATATATATATTGATGAATATTAATATAAATATGGGTATTAGTTGACTTTTTAAATTTCAATAAATATCCATATAAATTTAGATATAAAATTTTTTTATCCACAATCCAACCATGCAAACGAGCTATAGCCGACGTGGGTTTATTTTACGCTAGAACTAGAGCAAAATTGGAAAACTAGTCTACATGGTCCTAAACTGTCGGGGAGCTATTAGCCGTCCCCCTCTCAAAAACCCTATCATTTCTCCCCGGCGGCCGTCTACTCCCGCGCTGTGCTTCAAACGCCCCTCTCCTTCCCATGCCGACTCACCCTTCCTTCTGATCTAAGCCCATCTTGCCCCCCATGGCTGCGTCGAGGCTCTTGCAGCTGAGCTCGCCCTTCTTCCTCCGCGCGTCCAAAACTCACCCTCTCTCCCTCCGCCCTTCCCTCCTTCCCCTCTCGAACCTCCGACCCTTCGCCGTAATCCGTCCTCCCAGGCTCCAATCATTCACTACCGACGCCGCCGCGTCCGTCGATGAACCCCCGGCCACCGCCGAGGAGGTCGCCGCGGCTTCTTACCCGTGGCCCGAGTGGGATCGGTTCGTCGAGAAGCTGAAGAGCAAGGGGTACTTCGAGAGGTCTGCTTCAGCTGGCGCGGCCGAGGATGATGAGGGAGACGGCGGAAGCGCCACTGCTGCTGATGCCAAGATGGAGCTGAATCTTTTGAAGAATGGTTGCCTAAAGTTTGCCCGCGAGCGTTTTGACATTCTCAGGTTAAACATGCTCTTCTTTTTAGTTCTTCGTCCAAGAAGTGAGATATTTCGCTTCAGATAGTTCCCGTAATACGTCGATTAATCTGGCTTGCTGGGATGTGGGGTTCTTCCTTGTTTTTAATCCTAGTAGTTCAGGTCAAAGTATTGGTTATGTTAGTGATTTTTTTTTTTTTAATTTTTTTTTTAAAGTTTTTATTTCATGATGAGTGCTAAGGTGATAATTGAATCGGCTTGCTCACACTGGTTGAAGCTGTATAAAGTGGTTTTCTGATGTTATTAGGGGAAGGCTTGTTAATGAGTCGTTCAAGAGGACAATTATCCTGTTTTATACGGGGTTTCTTTAATTTTTCTAGCCCTTAATTCTAGTCGCCTTTTATAGCAGACTGGTGAAGAAATCTCAAGGAGGAGATGAGAAGGAAAAATCTGATTAAAATACAAGTCCATGCCTTTGATATCAGTAATACAAAATAAATGCCCGAAAAATGTATCCACTGCACTCCCATTGATAAGCCTACAAAGATAACCAAAAGTTTGAGGGTCCAAAACTCCAAATACTCTGAAAGCTTGCCTGAGATTCACTTGAAGGGCTTCTATTATATTTTAACACCTCATACATTACCACCGAGCCTACATTCTATTAATTTGTTCCCAAACTGCGTTAGGAAATTTTGACAACTTCTTGTTCCAAATATTTTCTTATATGGATTCATGTTCATAGGATGCGACTATGATTTTATGTTGGATGTCAACCTATCACAACCCTCCTTTATCCAGGCTTGGGACTGGCTATATACAAAACATAGGTGGAGCTAAGGCTTAGTTGAGTTGAGCTGAGTTGAGTCGAGTCTTGCTCCAAATGTTTGGTTTTCCTCTAAGATGCTAATTGATGAGCCAGAGGCTGTAGTCAAGTCGGGTTCATTTAACTTAATGAAGTCCTGGTTTGGTGCTGCTTTGGACAACATGTGGACTGGGGATGCACTTTCCTATTCTGCTCACTTGTGATACAGTACAAGAATCCTTTTAGTCAGGATAGTGTCGAATGTCCTTGGATATAGTATTTTAGTAGCATATTAACCATGCAATGCATGTACAGTACACCACCACATGATGTCAATGTAGTGTTGCTTATATATTTTTCCATGTACAAATTCATACATGCAGTATTTAAGAATCTCTGGCTTTGCATCTTAAACTGTATATATTAGTGCTCATGCCCCAAAACATGGTGAATTTACCTACACATATTTCTCAGCTTTTGTTGTAGTATTGCATCATTGGTCCTTGATATTTGTAATCTCGTTATCTGTTGCAACACAAGCACATCTTTGACAAAATCAAGCTGAAAGGATTTATATTGAAAGAATCATTTTATTATTTTTTTCTAAAACTTAATTGTTTCACATAACTCACTGCTAATCATGTTCGTTCTATTTACATCCTCAAAGCTTGCGAACTTTGTGTTGTATAATAGCTTTTAGGTCACTTAACTTGTTAAGTCCATGTTGTCTCCTTTTCATTTCCTGAATTTGTTGTGTATAACGATTGCTGCAAAATTATTTTTTGGTGACCTATAAGATTTATGTGCTTTCCATCCAAGCTACTGCAAATTATTACATTTTTCTATTATAGTGACCAAATCAGATACTTGTCAACCAGCTTATATTTTGAGTTACATTATTATGACATGCACTGTTCTTCATATCACAAGATTGCAACACATGTATTTCTCATGTACGCAGGTGTACCTGGATGGTCCTTATTTGAGGCTTTATTAGGCATATTATCTGCAAATTCAATTTGATATAAGCTTAACCTAGTTATATTGCTTTTGGTATGATACATCCTTTACCATTAGATGATCTCACTCTTCATCTGAATGTGTTCTTGTTTGTTGTGTTTTGATTGCTTTTACTCTGCAGTTCTTTGCCTAAAGAAGATATCCGATCTATTGTAGAATGTGGATGTCCTAATCTGTTTCGAAAATCTGTTAATTCAGCAAAAAGATTGCGAGCATTTCTGCAACTTGATGAAGGAGATGTAAGTTTATCCACTTATCTTCAAGACTTGCATTTCTTTGAAAGTGTACTGGTATTTGGAAAAGAAGATGAATATGCTACTGTTCTTAATAGAAGTCGCTTAAATAATGAACTTTTTAGAAGAAAAGAACAAAAAGGCTGCTCTATTATGGAGAGGTATAGAGAAGATGCTAGCATCCTTCACCATCCATCAATAGTTGTTTGATGGCCCTAATTCAATCCTCTAATTGCAGGTATGTAGTGCCTGCAATCTACGAGGATCTTGTGATAAAGCATACATAATTCAACATGAAGAGGGAGGAGCCCGCACTGTAGATGTAGTGCGTATTTTGTTGAGCTATGCAGTAAATCCAGTCAATCTTTCAGGAGGTGAAAATCCTTCCGTAAAAGAGAATGTTCAGGAGTCTGCTCGCAAGCTGCTCTCGCAGCTTATTGAACTCAGTGACACGACTATTGATCCATCCCTTCCAAAACCTGCTGTGAGCACTCCTGCTCAAAAGGAACCATCTCAGAAGCTCGGTAGTAGAAACAAGCATCCACCCAATGTTGACATGAAGAGAGGGGACTGGTTATGCCCTAAGTAAGTTCTCCATGCTGTACTTACTTTTCCTTCAATTTAATATGATTCATCCTAAGTAATTACCTTTTCATTATTTTATCTAAATAAAAGCTAAAATGACTTCAATTTTGGTTGGTATATCTGCGTCAGAATTGGAGTATTGAAATTTCTGGTGATGGCAATACATAATTATATTTGTAAAGTTTTAAGGCTGCTTTTTATCCTTTTATTTGTTCTATTTGTGTATGTCTTAGTGATGAACTAAAATCACCAACTAGGACTTGTGTTGTAAGAAAACTAAAAGTGGAACTTAGTACATTCTCACACATCTCTGTCTATAAGACTTCATGGTTGTCAAACACTCATTGGTTGTTAAACACTCATAAACTGATTCTTTTAGAAGCTGACTATGGGAATATATGCTGGTCTTTGCATACCAAATTAAATATTTGTTGCCTTGCCCGATGGGTATCTAGAGACATGTCCTGGGTTGTTATGCATGTGCTGCTTAGCCTACCTATACATGCACAATTATATGCATGTTCCTTAAGAATAAGAAAGATAGGCAGACTAAGCGATCTTCCAACGGTGGTTTTTAGTCATAAGATAGTAGGATCTAAGGACTACACCAAACCTGTTGAACATGATGTGAGAAATCCGATTGGTATTCATGAAGAGTGCTATCTAATGAATATTATGAAGCAAAAATCTTGATGTCATTCTTGATGGGAATTAGGATTAGACATGTCAAAGGGATCGCTAACACAACTGGAGGCTTGTGATGGGGAAACAGGTTAGGGATGCCCATAATATGAAGAATGAATCATCTAGTTTTAAATATTGTACTCTACATGATTAATGGGTTTATATGCTTGAGATCCTTGCATTATATTTTATCAAAAGAAGAAAATCACTGAATTAAGAGACTGAAAGATAAATGAGCTACTTATTGGAAGATACACAGGAACCACTTCGGAAGCTGGCGCTGTAGTGGGCTACATGAGTCTTTAAGTTTGGTACTTGATTGTAGTTACATCTTCTATTTCTGGATGTAACCATAGCTGCTATATTCCAAGCCCGACTTACTCTTAGGGCATGTCTTCAACTTCATAACATATGATTGTGGGTTGTGTTACTTAACCTACATCTTTTGGATGTGGTTGATGCACTACACAAGCTGCTCTTACAAATTTATGATAGCCTCAAAGTGCTATGATAATATTAGGATATAGTTATGTTCTTTGTCTCCTCTTTTTTGCTTCTCTATCAGAAGTTCATTTAGCGTAACATTGATTACATCTAGATTCCATTTGGTTTGTCGGTATTCCAGTCATTATAATTTTATATATGTTGGTAAAATCCATTGTCAAGAGAATTAGAAATTTATTATATGGTTTTTCCTCCTCCTCTTGCTTGGTCTAATCTATTCTCAGATCTGGTCTTTCTCAGGCTTAAGGATTTGAACTTATAATAAAACATGTATTGGAAACTGTCCAACTGTTTTTTGGATCATAAAGTAGAATAACATACATGATTCCCAAACAGCACCATTACTTAAATTATTTTTCAAGGGCTTTTTTTTTCTTTAAAAGCCATTAAAAAAGCTTTATAAAAATAATACTATACACAGCTTACATTTCGCCAGCTTATTTGGAACAACGATTAATTAGAAAATGATCTGCCATATGTAGTAACTTTTGCAAGTCTTAAAAAAATATGAAGTTTGTTGTTGGAATGTAGTTGCATTCAAGAAGGTTTTTCAACAATGAAGAAGATTTTGATTTGTCTCTCATAAAAAGTTGACCAAAGCTTGGGTGTTGATTATTGTTCCTTTTTCTTGGTAATATCTTGTTAATTTTCTATTAGTCTTAACTTTAGAATTTCACTGTATACACATTTGCAGTTGTACCATATATCTGTCCAACATGGGGTTTGGGTTAGAAAATTGTTGCACCATTACTTTTAGGATGTGTTTGGTTCCTGGATGCTTAATTGGTGGGTGGCTAAAGTTAAGGATTGGTAACCATTACTGTGTCAGTTAACTCTTGGGCTGTTTAAGTGCTATTTGGTTCGTGCTCGGTTAACTTCACCTATTTATCGATGGCAAAAATAGTGTTTGGTTGCAAAAAGCATGGTTAAGGCCTACTTTTTGCCTATAAGGACAACAATACCCTTGTGCAATGTCAACATTTGGATGAAAATGGCTAAGGACTTCACATATCACGTGAAGTATGCAGTGACTGTCCGATATATCCTTGTTCGGCATATTATTTTATTAGAGAAAATTATCAAAATTATTTCAATTAGACATGATTGTAAAAATGACATGAATGGGCAGCATTTGCTGATTGGCCTTTCCTTTTTTCCCTACAAGATATCACATGTAGGATATTAGACCCGGAATATGTATAGGCCAACACATTGAAATGTTCAATGTATTCGTGGCTCGGTCATAAAGGTCATCATTGGGATCTATGCAGTTGCCCGACACAAGGATTTAGGGCCTATCCCAAACATAGGGTCATAATGATGAGGGGATCATTTGTGTAACATGATGCAGAAAGAGGAAACAGAGTCCCCAGCATGGAGGTTACTTGAAGGGATTCCCCTGATGTAACTTATTAGTCTCTTGTTTCTGTTCATATTGAAGAAAGACACGTGAAAGAGCAACGAGGGGCCTGTTATATTTAGTTTTTTCAAAGGAGGGGATAGAAGAGCCATCCAAGAGAAATCACCCAGGTCCAAATGCCTGTCACCCAAGATCCAAACACAGCATTCTTCAAGTAAGGGCCATATGTGATCACCGTTATTATATTTACCATTTTTGTTGTTAGTTATTTTATGGCTATATTGCTTTATTTCTAACAACCTTGCAGGATCACTTTCCAGCAGTAGATATGTTTCTAAAATGGAAAATGCTGTGTGTACCCCTTGGCATACCCATTAGCACACAATGAGCTGCCTGGGGTAAAATGGGCGATAAAGCCCTTTATGAATCACCTACCCCATGTATGGTGCACAAAAACCTAGTTTGGTTCTACTTTAGGGTATGTTGAGGGGTACACATATTAGTACTCTTTTAATATAGCTTGTTAAACTGGTTTCCTTATTCCTTTATCTCTGGACCATGCTGAGTTGTATTTTTTGTTTTTCACTTTGACTGAAATCGTGAGTGCGCAAATATCTTAAAGCAGAGAACAACCCGTAATCATTTGAAGATATATCCATTGTTCATCTGTTTTTCTGTCAAAGCTGGACTTTAAAGTTGAATCCATCAACAGATCAATCTGTTTGACATTTTTTTCCCTTGTTGGGGGCATTTGTCAACAAAGGGGATGACATATCTAAGGTCTGAGGCATATCTTTATTGCAGTTGCAATTTTCTAAACTTTGCTCGCAATTTGCGTTGCCTTGAATGCAAAGCAGATGGGCCCAAGAGAGTAGAATGTGGTGGCGCTGAAATTAAGTTAGGTGATTGGACTTGTCCAGAGTAAGTTTCCAGTCTTCCAACTTTTCTGTGGATTTTGCAAGACTTT
Source organism: Cocos nucifera (assembly GCA_006176705.1). Lineage (NCBI taxonomy): Eukaryota > Viridiplantae > Streptophyta > Magnoliopsida > Arecales > Arecaceae > Cocos > Cocos nucifera. The sequence goes on from QRFJ01000188.1 coordinate 10,713, forward strand.
GCCTGGTTCGAATAGAATAGATTAATCCATTCTTCCGTGACCACAGGTGCCAATTTTTGAACTTTGCTCGCAACAGGAAGTGCTTTCGCTGCCAAGAACCACGGCCTAAGAGAGAGTTGAACCCAGGAGACTGGGAATGTCCCTCGTGAGTCTCTTGTGCACCCTTGCCTTTGCTTATTTCTGATTTTCTGATGTTTATAAGGATCAGTCTTGTGAGGAAGCTGTCTTGACATAAATTTGGTTTGTCTAGATGTGATTTTATCAACTTCCGGAGAAACAGGGTGTGCCTGAAGTGCAATTGCAACCGCCCCGAAGATGAGAGCAGCCGGTTTGAAGACCGGTTATGGAGGAGGCCAAGGGACTCCAGCAAGAATACTTCCATAAATGCTGGAGATGACGAGGATGATGACATCTTGCCACTGCATGAAGGAGAAAAATTTGTTGTAAGCAAGAGAGCTACACCGTCGGGGAGGAGATTGACATCTGCCAGGAGAAGTAATCCTGCATGACTGCCTGCTCAAAGGAATACCTGTAAACAGATATGTATGGGTGGAATGTTTGGTAAGAGTTTTTCAGATCATGCATCGGCTAAAGCCTTTGTCAGAATTCATCTACTGACAGTTTGTTATATTTTACCCATTGCTTAATACATACCATTGACGGATCTCTAAGGTCCCGATTGTCTATAATTGTTGGCGTCGGAAGACATGTTTAACACACCCGCCAGCTGTTTTAGAGCAAAATTTAAAGCTAGGCCATCTGATTTATATTTTGAGATTTGATTTTGTTTTAAAAGAGTTAAAACTGTAAAAGTATTGAATAAATCTATTAATATCATCAGTTGAAAGAATTCTGATATTTTAGGTTGGCTCCAGTGGATCAATGGATCATATTTATATGAGAAAAGAACAACTGTTAGTGAATTGATACATATTTTTTCAATCTTGATAGGAGTATTTTTCTCATTAAACTGTGGAGATTTAAAAAAATATTAATAATAAAGCTTCACACACAAATATCACCTTCACGGCCTACGGTCGAAACGATTTGGTATAAAAAAGTACGGAAAAACCACCCACCTATATCATTCCATGCGTCATTGTAGCGTACCGAGAACAACCGGAGAAAGAAAAGATACCATCAAAAAAAAAAAAAAAATCTGGAACGAACGATGCCAACCTTCTCCAACTCGAAAAGAATAAAAAGTACGGCAGCACGAATGCATGGCCAAGCATGAGGTGCCGAATGTCGGCAAAGCAGATCTTCTCAGTGACGAACGACAAACGTAAGTTGGGCCCCTCACAAAAAGTTGAATAGTTTTCGGTGCTACAAATTTTAGCTCCCACACAAGCTTCATGATCTATTAACTATTTCTTTTAAAAAAAAGTTTTGCCATCAGTATTCATCCCATCTAACTAAAAAGACTTCTTTGCTGGAATGTTTCATGCGTTGTGCCAGGGATACCAATAATTATACCAGGAATCATACGCTCTCATAGAAAGTTGCAATTCAGTCTGAAACATAAAAATACACACATACAAAGCGAACCTAAAAGAAATCTTCACTCCTCTTAACATCAACACCTCGAGGTGAGCAAAACCAATATTATTTTTCACCAACCAAGCACATGAGCACAAGCATCACAGCATTTCTCGTATAAGCAGATGGATCCCAAACGAAGCCGTGCAGATTAGGAGCCCGAACAACGCCACGAAATTAAGTCCCCTGGAAACAAAAGCAATATATCAATATCCAACGCGAGAGAACGAAAGGAGGGACGCGAGAACGGAGGTAAAACTATGCACCCAATCTTGAGACGATTCTCCGGGACTCCAGTGGAGTAGCCCTTGAAATAGAAGAATCGGGCGATCGTGTAAAGGACGCCGAGCCCAGCAGCGATCACGGGGTGCTGAACCCCGCCCACCAGCAGCGTCACGAAGAACACCGGCATCGATTCCAGCGAGTTCTGATGCCCCCTCTGCCGAACATCACATAAAACTCACCGTTTGATGTAATCGATCAGGAGATGGATTAATTTTTACAGGCAAAACCAGGAAGAGAGGGGGAGTTATAGAGAGACCTGGACACAGTTGAAGAGCTTGGCATCCTTATTATCGGATTCAATCGCATAGAGGTTAGGGTAGAACACCTTGTACCTAACCGAAGTAGAATAACGGCATCAATCATAACAACTAACGCATATATATTAGATACTAGGCGTTGATGAGAGAGGAATTTAAGTGAGGGAGAATTACTTCTTCCGGGCCTTGCCGACTTGGATGGCCATCCAAAAGTTGAGAAAGTAGTAGAGAACCACCACCAGCACCACGTATCCATACTCCCTCGGGATCTCTACGCTCACCGCCATCTCTTCACCTCCCTCTCTCGTCCTTCTTCCCCTGTTTGCGTTTCCACTATAGTGGAGAAGGGTTTAAAAGTTGGGCGAGAGATTGGAGAAAATCTAGAAACTTCTAGGCTGGGAGATGAGCTGCCTTCCATCCCAAGAAAGGTTTGACGTCTTCGTGGAAAAGTAAAAGGTTGCGATCGTGTCGCCCACTCTTTCATAAGTCGCTCTAAATCCGGGACGTTGGTATGATTCTTTTTAGAAATCACACCGATCCACAGATTGCGGCGGGCAAGGAGGACTTGCATGTTGTCGCCAATTTAATGAAAAAAATAAATAAATGGAGGAATCGTAGCGAATTTCAGAGGTCACCAGAAAACCATCGTATCAGAAATATTCTTTTTTAAAAAAAAAATAGTTTACATGTGATTATCGAAAGACTGCGGGTCCATCCAATTTGCATAAAGGAAAGATGAGGTCCGTTGGTTTAGTCAATCACCCTTGAATATAGTTTTCATCGATTCAGGTCAAATCCACCTACCCGCCGGCAGTGCTGAGTTCACCAGTCCAATGTGGAAATTGATGATTGGCCAAGCGACGCTGATATGTTGGCGAGGAATTCAAATTTAAAAACTTAATTTTTTTGGTTTCGCATCGGAAGTGATTTTTTTTTTTTTTTTTTTGAAACTTTTATACGAGACATGATTTGGCTAAGCGCTTAAAAAGGTTTAAGATAGTTAAAAAGAAGATTTTTATTCTTTTTTGTTTAACTATTTTAATATTTTAGATGTTGGGTTTGAATTTTTGAATATTTATTTCTTTAATATTTTTTTGAATGTTGGACTCTACTTGGGCTCTTAATCTTTTTATTTTGGACTATTTAATTTTGAAATGGTCCGTTAGCCTATTCAAAATTTGATGATTATAGAAAGAGATCCTTAATTCGGTGAGAAATCATCGAGAGCTCAATCTTTTTTTTTCTCTATTTCTTTTTATTTTTATTTTTTTTATTTTTATAATTTTTTTTCTTCTTATGGTGAGTGCTTCTTCATGATCGTGTTTGCAGGTAAAAGATGCCGATCATATTTTAGAATGATATTTTCATATATTTTCTATATAAGAGGTAGAAATACATTTTACGAGAGTATTGAATATACTTTCAATATTTTAAAATTTAGTTTAGCAATCTTTAATAAATTAATATATTTATTTTTTTAAATTTTATTATTTTTTTTAAACGAGCCATACCAATCAATAACTGCCATGGCAATCCAATCGCATGATTCAGGGGCACATTGGATTTGTTCCACACCCAACCCTACATGTCACAAGAAATTTAATACTTCTGAGGAGAACTTTCAATCAAAATCAACGGAATAGGTAATCATGTGCTGTAGCCATCTTTAATGTTCGGTTTAACGCTAGAAGCAATCTATAGCTTTATTGTTCTCGCTTTTACCTCTGTATATTGGGCAACTACATAAGATCAGTGGTCACATTATTTGGGCGGGGCTTTTGTTTTAATTATTTGGTTGTCTCTTGAGCGATCACAAGAGCTTGAAAAATAAGCTGGCTGCATGAGAGGGATTATTATTTTTGCCTCAAATTGCAAGCCGTTTATGACTTGGGCATTAGTTTAATGGCCATATTCTTTCATTTACAAGTCATGAGTGATGTTATCCCTTGAAAATCTACCCCAAAATGGTTGATCATATTAGTATAATTTATGAGAGTGCTTGGTTCGCAATTGGATTCGGAATCAAAATGGATTGGAATTAAAATTGGGATAGTCTAATTCTCTGATTGGTTCGTGATCGAAATTAAAATCAAAATGAAAATAAAAATGAAAATTTAAATCCATAAAGAAGAGGAGGGATTGAATTTTAGGTAGATTAGACCATTTTCATTCAATCGGAATGAAACTCCCCCGCAATCAAGCGGTAGGAATGGGAGTCATCCATTTTTATTTCGATTCCGAACCTCTATTTTTCCCAACCAAGCACTCTATGTTCCTTCTACAGCGGTCCAATCCAAGAATTTCTTAGTATACACAGATCACATCACAGTCCATTTTCCCGGTTGAGGATGATTAAATGTTGCACACCCGATTCTTATAACAGATACGCTTATACCATTTCAAGGTAGTCCAGTGGACCTCTCGAGACTCGATTGAAGCGGTTGTAAGTCAACTTTCCCGACCGGTCTCATAATTTGGAAATTTCTCTTCCCAAGGATTACTCCGGTACCTGGGGGCCAAGAATCGTGTCTCTCTTTGGCCTCTCAGTTTGCGATGCTTCGTTTGGAATCAATCTTCTTGGTTTCCATACTAATTAGCATGTGCTAATTCTTGTATGTTTTGGTGGTGTTGGATGTTCCTCATCTGATGATGGAAGACCATGCTTCGTATTGCTTTATGGCATGTAAACTAAGATTAAGACAGTAGTTGTGATACCATGCAGAAGGTTTTTATTTTTTTTAAACAAGTTATTCTCTTATTTTCTTTTTTTTTTATTTATACATAATTCACCAATTTATTGGGTTTTATGCCCCTCGGCCTTTTTTTTTTTTTCTTTCGGGCTCCTTCTTTTCTTTTGCAGGTAAAACATTTATTTGAAAAACTATATTTTCTAAAATAAATATTTTTTATATAATATTTAGATAGAAAAATAATTTATGTATATTCTTTTATGCATGGATAAGTTGCTTTGAAATCTATTATCCTTATTTTTTTACATTACTACTTTCGTGGGTAAATTATTAAAAATTATTCATATTTTCTATAATATTTTTATGCTTTTTACATTTCAAGAAAGTAGATGGATGAGTTATTGAGCATTAAATGATGAAAATATTGGAAATGAAGATGAAATATTTTAGGTATAAAATCAAATGTCTACTTTATTAGCTCATAGAAAAATGATTTAGCCACATCCTAGGTGGATAAAACTTTCTCCCATTTCATGGGTAAATGCTATCGATGGAAAAATAATTTTTTCATCTTAAAAAATGTGAGAACATGAGAAAATTGATCAATGAGAAAGTAGATCAACTTTTTCATAAGAATAATATTTTCTATATTACGTACGATATAGAAAAAATAACGTAGAGCGCACCGGACAATCCCATTGGAACACATAGCCATACTTCCCAACATGCATTTAATATCCCATAGCATTGAAAATTTTAAATAATAAAAATACTTCTTTCCAAAAATTATGATATCTCTTCATAAAAATTATAACACTCCTACAGAAAATATAGCATTTTATTCAGGGTGTCATAATTTTTGTGAATGGATATCATAATTTTTGTATAAGAATATCACAATGCTATTTCCACACATATTCATTATTTTTTCTCTGTTTCTTCATACCGTATGACATCCTTATATAAAAATTATGACATCTATTCATAAAAATTATGACATCATGAATAAAATACTATATTATAGGGATGCCATAATTTTTATGGAGTGTTATAATTTTTGTGAAGGGATGTCATAATTCATAAAAATTATGACACCTCTTTATAAAACTTATGATATTCATTTACAAAAATTATGACATTCTGAATAAAATGCTATATTTAGAATATCATAATTTTATGAAGGGATGTTATAATTTTTATGAAGAAGTATCAAAATTTTTTTAAAAAATATTTTTATCATTTAAAATTTTGAGCATCGCGGAACATTAAATGCAAAACAGTGGCCACATGTTTTAATAAAATTATCTGATGTAATTCATATCAATTTTTCTATACTGCATTTGATGCAAAAAAAAATTATTCTTTTCATAATATTCACCCATAAAAGAATTAAACGCTAGAAAGTTGTCCCTTTTGAGGATTGGGGCCCGGAACCACCGGAGGGCTACAATTTAAAAAAACTGGCCCAAAAGTCAGTGGGGCTTGCACGTGGCCTAAGCTTAAACCAAACTAGACTTTGGGCCAGGATTTCGTCTACCATGATTGAGCCAGATTTAGGCCGATAGACAAGCCCATCTTGACCAGGATTAAGATCAGGCTTTAAAACATGAAGTTTTTCTTTAGAAATTGAAACTGCATTTAAGGCAACATTGCACTCCTTGATCCCAGAACTTTCCAATTGTTTGTTAATTTTTTTTGCTGTATGTGCCTTTTCTTTTACATCTTGCATATATATAGAGGTGCTTTTTTTTTTTTTTTTTTTGTTCGAGTAAAAGAGGCTCTTTGTTTAATAGAAAGAACATGCACTGCATCATTGATCTATACGTTGCTAGGAATACTTTTGGAGTGAGTCCAATGTCACCGCTTCTGTTTGTTTAATAGAAAGAACATGCACTGCATCAGTGATCTATATGTTGTTAGGAATACTTTCGGAGGTCCCCGCTTCTGTTTACCTGGGAACAATCTCACCAAACTATATGTCGGTACCTTTTTTTTTAAGGATAATGGAGACTAATGGGCTGAAAGCCATATTGGTCGCTAGCGACTTTATTCAAACAAAAGGATATGTATAACCGGCGTTTAAGATGGAATTTACAGTGAGAGGGAAGGTGGAACAAGGCTTTTAAAAAAAATTTCTGCTAGCAACCAAGGGAACCCAACAAGAACATCAATTAGAATGGAGAGGAAAAAATTAAAGATGGAGACTCAGGTGGCTCTGGTGAAATGCTTAAAGTATAGAAAACCAACAACTCTAATAGCCAAAGATCAGCAGCAACATCTCCATTATAGTCTCTGGTTGTGGGAACCAAAGCCAAGAGCAGTAAAAACAGCATTTCAACTTGAACAGAGAACAAGAAGGTACCAACACGTAATAGAATGCATCAGCCATATTCATCTGATGAGGAAATATCAGGTCTTTGATATGTCTTAATCCGATCCCATAGTTTACCAAAACCAAGAAGGGACTTGTGATCTAGAAGAATAAACCACCTATTGAACAAGCTAATATAGGAGAAAATTATATAAGGAGAAGATCTCTGATTCAAGAAGGTTTGCTTGTTTCTTTCCAACCAATGGCACCAAAGAACAGCCATCACTAACATTAGCCTAGCAGAGTGAATGTCTTTTGGGAAACAAGCTGACATCCAAATTGTACAGAAGCCTTTAAGATTACAACTCAGATAGGAAATATTCAGACTTAGACACATAGTGCTGTACATCATAGAAGTAAAAGGTTGAGAGAAATCAGGGGTTGACCATTTCAAAGGGGTCAAAGCAACAAGAACAACCATCTACACTACTATAAAAAAAGCCTACGGCAGCACATACTATGACAATGATTTTCGAAACCGCTGCAATAGAATCTACGGCAGCAGTTACAAGGAACTGCTGTCATAGGTCGATTTATGGTTACCGCTGCCATAAGTCCGATCTATGGCAACGGTTCCTTGTAACCGCTGCAATAAATTTTTTTCTCATTTTTTCTTTAAATATTATATATTTTTAAAATTTAATACTCATCTTCACCGTTCATTATCTAAATAATTATCATTAGAGTATTATCGCAAAAGATCACTTCGATCCGATGGTCCTAGCTTCATCGATCAAAAAAATTTAATTGCAACGACTACGAATGACGATACGATGATCTGATAGATGGAGACCTCCAATGGATCCAAAAATCTGCAACGATGATCTCGGTTATATTTGTAGCATACTATCAAAGTTTTACTTCAATCGAATATCGTTATCTTGGTCAATTTAGTATAGGTTAATTTCGATCGTTAAATGATAAACGAGGGATCAAAGGACCAGATGGTGTTCGATTACGAGATAATTTTTTTATAAATGATCTTGGCTACTATTTTAATCATTTTGTATGATGGTGATTATAAAATTTCACTCATAAGACTAAGAACGATCTAAAACTATACATCGTCTGATAAGAATTCTTAAACTCCATTGGTTGTTATGCTCATGCTTTTGTAATATCTGCTTAACGTGAATAGTTCATATGAAAATAATTTAAATTTTACTATCATCGCCATATAAAATGATTAAAATTATAGCAAAGATTATTTAACTAAAAAATTATCTCGTAATCAAACACTGTTTAACCATTTGATCGCTTGTTTCTAATTTAACGGCCAAAATCATTTTGTACTAAATTGATCATGATAACGATATTCGATTGAAGTGAAACTTTGATAGTATCCTATAAATATCATCGAGATCATTGTTGCATATTTTTGGACCGATCGAAGATCTCCATCTATCAGATCATCACATCGTCATTCGTGATCATCAAAATCAAATTTTTCTGATCGATGAAGCTAGGGCCATCAGATCGAGGTAATCTTTTGCGATGATACTCTAATGATAATTATTTAGATAATGAACGATTAAGATGGATATTAAATTTTAAAATTATATAATATTTTAAAAAAAATAATAAAAAATTTATTTTCAACCTACGGCAGCGGTTATTGAAAATCGCTGCTATAGATCTATGACAGTGGTTAAAAAATCGTTGCCATAGATTTATTGTAGCGGATTCTAGTAACTATTGCCATAGATTTATGGCAGTGGTTCGAAAATCGCTGCCGTAGGTTAGGTTAAAAATCTTCAAATTTTTCTTCCCTCCTGTGTGCCCTCTCTCTCTCCCCTTCTCTCCATCGTTGGTGAGACTCCACTCAAGTTCTTCCCCCCCGGTTGGCACCGCCCCTCCTTCCCTCCCGACCGGCTCCACCTCTCGGTGCCCCCGTCCTCTCCCTTTGCCTCCCCATCCCCGGCAACTACCGCCCCTTACTCGTGCCACGCCACCCCTCCACTCATCCCCCCTGCGTCGGCCCCTCCCCAGCGGTCTTCGCCCACTCCTCGCCAGTCCAACCCCCCGCCTGTCCCACCCCCCACACTGTCCTTCCCATCCCCGACCGCCGCCACCCCATGTCCTCCCCATCTCCGACCGCCATCGCTCCTACCTCCCTATCCCTGGCCGCCCACCCCTGCCCTCATCCCCAGCCACCGTCATCCGCCCCTGCCCTCCCCATCCCCGACCGCCACAGCCCCTGGCCTCCCCGTCACAACGCCCTTCGAGCCCCTCTCCCTCTCTCTCTTTCCTCTTTCTCTTTCTCTCTTTATCTCACTATCCTACTCTTATTTTGTAGGTTACTTCTAGCACCATCGTCTTCCTCTAGCATCATCGTCGGCAACTCTTAGAGCTTTCAGTATGACCCCCTCTCTATAGCTGCAGCTATAATTATTATTTTAATTTTATAGTATTATTTATTAATCACTGGACTAGATCTATCAACGGGTTAGGTTCAAGTCAAAACCTGGATATTCAGATCCGAATTTGATTTTAATTACTGATATCGGATCCGAATTCGAATAGTCGACAGGTCCGTACTTAAAGTACTAGACCCAGATCCTAATAGATCCCGAGTATCCAGATCCAATTCTGGGATCTGAAACTAAGAAAGAAAGAGGGTGAGAGGGAGGAAGGGGTGCGGCCTCGCCGACATCATTGAGAGGGAGGGGGTCCGACCTCGTCGACGAGGAAGATCGAGAGAGTGAGAGAGGGAGGGAGGGGTTTGGCCTTGCCACCATCGTCGGCAAGGGAGATCGAGAGAGGGAGAGAGGGAGGGAGGGGGTCTGTGCCTTGGGCCATGTCGTGTCGGTAGGCTGTGCTGTGTCGATAAACCGTGCCTTGGATCGTGCTATGTCGGTAGGCTATACTATGCTGCGCCATATCGTGTCGTGTCGTGCCATGTCGGTAGGCCATGGCTTGGGCCGTGCCATGCCGATAGGCCTTGCCGTGCCATACCGTGCCGGCCGCTAAGAGAACCCCCATCTTATTGCTTTTATTTATTGCATTACAAAGCGAGAGATTCGTTAATTGATTAGTGTATATAATCTTCGGTATCCGTATATTTATATGTAATTGTATGAATGATACCTAGGAATATCTTTGATTATTGTTCAACATGTTATATTGGTTAATGTTTATTAATGTTGCATGTCATGATGGCATCGAAATGCCATCTAGCTTTCACCCCTACCTCTCAGCAGGTTATGCAGAGTTCAGCATCTGAGAAGCAGTCGGAGCATACTCCATCCACCTCCGCATTAGCTGCTTAGGGACCTCTACCATCGGTATCTACTCCATCGACAGCATCTACTCCACCGACATTTGAGTCTCCACCATCATCCACATCTTCGACACATGCTACTCCATCGGCATCTAAGTGTATATTTTTATTATATTATTTATTTATTTTTTATATAGTATTTATATATTTATATATTTGTATAACGTATTTTTATTGTAGGTGCATCATCTAGTCAGGCATTTTACGGTCCCATACGTATGGCGCATGTGTGGAACCACCAGCATCAGATGATAGTGCAGTATGATGCGGAAGAAAGGCCAGTAGGAGAGACTGCATGGGAGATGCATTTCTTTTTTGGAGTACTTGTGAGGCGGTAAGACATTATTTTTGTAGAGCCCAGAGACTAACGACTGATGGATGATACTATCAGGGATCGAATGTGGGAGGAGATATGGGTAAGTGCATCTTAATTATTATTGATGCAGAATCTAGTTGACGCTGGATTGAACTGGAGTCGAGGAAGACGATGTCACCATCGATGACCTGCAAAATAAAGTTTCATCCAGAGTCGGTGGTGGTGGCTCTAATAGGACCCTTCGATGATCAAGTTAGCTCTTTTAGGCAATAGAAATAAAGTGCTTAGGAAAGAATTCAGCAGAGTGTAGAGAAAGAGAGGAGAGCTTAGAGAAAATATATTTGGAGGATCCCTTTTTATAGGCGGAGCTTGTAACGAGTTGATGGTGATAGCTACAGCTGCCTGGTAGCAGACTGCTTGAGGTCTAGTGGAGTCAGTCATGGAGGAAGGCACCGTCTGTAGTATCGTCTGCAGTAGATTGATAGTGACAGCCATCACCGCCCGATAGTGGATCGCTGTCGCCTACAGCGGACTGATAGTAACAACCGTAGCCGTCCGATACTAAGCCGCATGGAGGGGTGAAGAGCTTTGATGTATATCAATTTCAAAGAAGTTCGAACTTCCGAAGGAAATACGGCTAGAGGGGATTATCCGAAAGGAATGCTAGCTGAAAGAGAAGTCTGAAAGAAGTTTGACTCCTGTGAAAATCCGACTGAAGGAGAGATGCAGAAGGAGTTCAGCTCCTATAGAAGTTCGACTGAAGGAGAAGCTTAGAAGAAGTTTGGCTCATATGAAAATCCGACTGAAGAAGAGATGCAGAAGGAGTTTGGCTCCTATAAAAGTTCGACTAAAAGAGAAGCCCAGAAGGAGTTTGGCTCCTGTAGGAATTCGACTGAAGAAGAAATTCGAAAGAAGTTCGGCTCCCGTAGAAGTCCGACTGAAGAAGAAATTCGAAGGAAGTTTGGCTCCCGTAGAAGCCCGACTGAAGGAGGAATCCAAAAGGAGTTCGGCTCACATAGAAGTCCGACTGAAGGAGGAATTCGGAAGGAGTTCGACTCTTATAGAAGTTCGACTAAAGGAGGAGTTCGAAAGGAGTTCAACTTCTATAGAAATTCGACTGCAGAAGAGATGCGAAAGGAGTTCGACTCCTGTAGAAGCCTGATTAAAGGAGAAATTCAGAAGGAGTTTGGCTCCCATAGAAGCCCGACTGAAGGAGGAGTCCGAAAGGAGTTCGATCGTTGGGGGAGTTTGGCTGGAGTTCGATCGCTGGGGAGAGAATTTTTGATTGAAGCTCTTTCATGATTACTAGCTGCATTAGGTTAAGCACCAGATTGAACTTTGGTGGGAGCGATGTTTATCTCCAATGATAGTTCCTCCACTTTTAAGTTTGAAACTCGAAGAAAGAGAGTACAAAAAGGGCGACTATCGAAGTCCTCTTCAGGGCTCTGCACTAGTTCAAGTTGAAGCTCATAGGAGATCTCATCTCTAACCAAGATCGACGTTGAAGCTGAAGCTCGAGGGGGATCTTGTCTCTAGTCGAGGTTGACATTGAAGTTGAGGCTCGGAGGAATCCCATCTCCAATCGAGGTTGAAGGAGATCTTATCTTCTGTTGATGTAGACTTTGAAGCTCGAGAGAGATCTTATCTCCAATCGAGGTTGAAGTTGTAGTTGAAGCTCGGGGGAGATCTTATCTCCAGCCGAGGTTGAAGAAGATCTTATCTTCTATTGACGTAGACATCGAAGCTCGGAGGAGATCTTATCTCCAACCGAGGTTGAAGGAGAAGAAAGATCTTATCTCCTATTGATGTAGACTTTGAAGCTCGGAGAAGATCTTATCTCCAATCGAGGTTGAAGTTGTAATTGAAGCTCGGAAGAGATCTTATCTCCAGCCGAGGTTGAAGAAGATCTTATCTTCTGTTGACGTAGACGTCGAAACTCGGAGGAGATCATATCTCCAACCGAGGTTGAAGTTGTAGTTGAAGCTCGAAGAAGATCTTATCTCCAGCCAAGGTTAAAGGAGATCTTATCTTCTGTTGATATAGACGTCGAAGCTCGAAGGAGATCTTATCTCCAATCGAGGTTGAAGGAGATCTTATCTCCTGATGATGTAGACTCTGGAGCTTGGAGAAGATCTTATCTTCCAGTCCGAGTTTGAAGGAGATCTTATCTCCTATTGACGTAGACTTTGAAGCTCGGGGAGATCTTATCTCCAGTTGAGGTTGAAGAAGATCTTGCCTCCTGTTGAAGTCGAAGCTGAAGCTCAGGAAAGATCTTATCGTTCAGCCAAGCTTTGAAGTTTGGGAGAGATCTTGATCTCCAGTCAAGATTGAAGAAAATCTTATCTTCTGTTTTGTAGACTTTAGAGCTCGGAGAAGATCTTATCTCCAGTCAAGGTTGAAGGAGATCTGCTCCTATTGTCGAAGCTGAAGCTCGGAGGAGATCTTATCTCCAGCCGAGATTGAAGGAGATCTTATCTTCTATTGAAGTCGAGCTGAAGCTCGGGAGAGATCTTATCCCTAGTCGAGGTTGAAGGAGATCTTATCTCCTGTTAAAGTCAAAGTTGAAGCTCGGAGGATAATTCTAGTCCCAGTTGTCGGGCTTGCTGCTTTTGCGGACTCATTCTCGTTAAAATAAACAAGATCTGGATTCGAACTAGACTCTTCGCACGTTAGGATAGGTTGTCCTCCTATTTCTAACAACTATGGGGGCACACGAGAGCCATTGTCAAGGCCTCTTCCTCCATCTCATTTAAAATGAACGAAGCCTTTGACTTTGCTCACTAGGACGAGGTCCTTCTTCTGTTCCTAACAGACTGTGGAGGCACATAAGGGTCGTTGTCAGAGCCTCTCCTCCCATCTCATCTAAAATGAACGAGGCCTTCGACTTTGCTCGCGTTAAGGACGAGGTTCTCCTCCTATTCCTAACGAACTGTGGGGGCACATAAAGGCCATTGTCGGAGCCTCTTCCTCCATCTCATCTAAAATGAATGAGGCCTTCGACTTTGCTCGTGTTAGGACGAGATCCTCCTCGTATTCCTAATGGATTATAGGGGTACATAAGGACCGCTGTTAGAACCTCTCTCTCCATTTCGTCTAAAATGAACGAGGCCTTCGACTTTGCTCACATTATGATGAGGTTCACCTCCTGTTCCTAACGGGCCACTTTCGGTAGTTTCTTTTTTGTCATCCGATAGTTCTTGCACCAAGAAACAATAATGCTGAAATGAAGAAGTTTTATTGAAAAAATATTACTGATAGTACATCCTCAGATTTTCTGAGTTCCAAGGTCGTAGAAGCATTATTCCTCTGAGCTCCTTCAGACGATAAGTTTCAGACTGGACGACCTCCACCACTTCATATGAGCCTTCCCAATTTAGGGTGAGCTTCCCCTGGCTCTAAAGCTGAGAGACGGTGACTCGTTGAAGTATTAGGTCCTCCACTCTGAATATCTTCTAACTCTGAAGTTATAGTACTGGACCATTTTTCGTCTGTAGGCCGCCATCCGAACCTGAATTTTCTCTCTTTTTTTCTTCCAACAGGTGGAGATTGACTCTGAAGTCCTATGGGTTGTGCTGCTCATTGAAGGCCATGATCCGTGCTGATGGATACTTAAGTTTAATCGGGATGACTGTCTCCATGTCAAAGGCCAAGTGAATGGTATTTTTCCAGTCGACAGCCTTTGAGTAGTTTGGTATACCCAGAGGACATGGTAGAGTTCGTCCATCCAAGCCTCCTTTGCTCTATCAAGCCTTGTCTTGATGCCTTGTAGCAGAGTTCGGTTGGTTACTTCAGCTTTTTCATTTGTCTATGGGTGAGCTATCGATGTGAAATGATGAAAAATGTTTAGATCTTTGTAGAACTCGACGAATCTTGTCCTAGCAAACTGTCGCCTATTATCTGTTATGAAAGTTTGGGGTAGACCGAACCGACAGACTATTGACTTTCAGATGAAGTTCTATATCTTGATCTCGATAATTTTTGCTAGTAGCTCAGCTTCAACCCACTTGGTGAAGTAGTCGATCGTGATCAAGAGAAACTTTCGCTGTCCGAATACCATCGAAAAAAGGCCGAATATGTCCATTCCCCACTGTGCGAACGGCCAATGTGCGTTTAGCGGAGTAAGCTTGGAGGCCGAGTGTCTTTATACATTTGCATTCTTCTGACAGCGGTCATATTTTTTGACATACTCCATGGAATCATGGTATAAGGTCGGCCAATAGTATCCTTGATGAAGTAGTTTTTATGACAGGGATCTGGCTCCTACGTGACTTTCATAAATTTTTTCGTACACTTTTCATAATGCGAAGTCGACCTCTGAAGGTCGGAGACATCTCAGCAGCAGTAGCAAATACGACCTCTTATACAACCTGCTCTCGTACAAAATATACCGAAAGGCTTGATTCCTGAGTTTTTGAGCTTCTTTCGGATCATGAGGAAGGATTCCCTCCTTGAGGTAGGCAACCAATGGGTCGATCCAGCTCGACTCGAGTTCCGTCTGCAAAACGACCTATGATTTCTCTAGGCTTGGACATTTTAGAGTCTCAAAAAATACTTCTTTGGATAGTTCGGCTGGGACTAAAGTGGCTAACTTAGAGAGAAGGTTGGCTCTTATATTTTTTGCCTTCGGAATCTATCAAATATCGAAATAGCAGAAGGTCAGAGTCAAGTCTTTTACTTTCTCAAGATATTTTATCATACTTTCCTCCCATGCTTTGTAGCTGCCACTAACTTGGCCGCCACTAATTGAAAATCGCTGTAGACTTGAAGTCGATCTACTTTTAATTCTCTTCCTATTTTTAATCCGACGATCAGCGCTTCATACTTAGCTCCATTATTAGTCGCAGAGAATTCAAAGCGCAGCACGTACTCGACGATGACTCCCTCGGGGCTAACTAAGACTAACCCCACACCTACTCCAGTAGAGTTGGATGAACCATCCACATACAGAGCATAAAAGCCTTCGAGAAGGTTGGCACTCTCCTTGGAGAGACTCGGTTGCGACAGCAGAGCGCCGGTCTCATTTTGTTCAAGCTCGGCTTCAGCTGAAATGGTACATTCTACTGCAAAATCTATCAATATCTGAACTTTGATCATTGATCGAGATTGATAGTTGATGTCAAATTTCGTGAGCTTGATCGTCTATTTTGCGATTCTTTCAAAAGTGTCCATTCGATATAGGACTACTTTTATTGGTTGGTCCGTGAGGATCGTTATGGTGTGCCCCTGAAAATAAGGTCAAAGTCTTCTAGTAGCAATTAGAAGAGAGTAAGTTAATTTTTCTAGCCTAGATACCTGATCTCTGCATCCCTAAGGATCCGATTTATGTAGTAGATCGATCGTTGCATCTTCGCTTCTTCCTTAACTAGGACTGCCGTCAGGGCCGCCGGAGAGACTGCTAGGTACATGAATAATTTCTCTTTAGGTTCAGGCTTTGCTAGTAGTGGGATGAGCTAAGATAGTTTTTAAGCTCCTCAAACGCCCGTTGGCACTCCGCCGTCTAGTAGAAGTTCTTTAGCTATCTAAGAACTCGGAAGAAGGGCATGCATCGTTCAACCGATCTCGAGACGAAGTGATTTAGGGATGCCACTTTTTTAGTCAGATGCTGAACTTTTTTGATTATTTTTGGAGCAGCCATCTTCTGAATAACTCAGATTTTCTCAAAATTTGCTTCAATCCTGTCCCTCGATACCATAAATCCTAGAAACTTCTCAGAGGTCACACCGAAGGTGCACTTGGTCAGATTCAGTTTCATCTTATGCTTTCTGAGTGTGCTGAAGGTCTCTTCAAGATCGACGAGGTGGTCTATAAAAGCTCGACTTTTAACGAGCATATCATCCACATACACCTCCATATTGCGGTCGGTCTGCTCCTTAAAGATCTTGTTGATCAGGTATTGGTATATTTTTTCTGCATTTTTGAGTCCAAAGGATATAATTCTATAACAATAAAGACCACGGTCAGTAACAAAAGCGGTTTTCTCCTCGTCCTTTGATGCCATCCATATTTGGTTATAATCGGAGAAGGCGTTCATGAAGGTGAGAAGCTCGTGGCCCGAGGTCACATCCATCAGTTGATCAATCCTGGGTAGAGAAAGCTATCTTTTGGGCAAGCCTTGTTCAGCTATTTGAAGTCTATACAAATCCTTCACTTATTGTTTGTCTTTTTGATGAGGACCACATTTGAAACCTAGGTTGGATTATTAACTTTTCGAATGAATCCAACTTTGAGGAGCTTGCCTACTTCTTCAGCGATTGCTTTCTACCTCTCCGGGGCGTGGTTGTGCATCTTCTCTTTTATCGATCAATACTTCGGATCAACGGCCAGTCGATGTTCCATGATCTCGACGTCAATTCCTAGCATATTTGCTGGGGCTCAGGTGAAGACGTCCGCATTCTTTCTAAGGAAGGTAACGAGTTGCTCTTGAATCTCATCTCCCAAGTTGGAGTCGATCTGCACCACATGCTCCACATTTCCATCGTTTAAGGGTATAGAGATGAGGTCCTCCATAGGCTCGCCCCGCTCCTTGGTGAGGTCATCACGGACATCCAACCCATCAACAGGATAAGGATCGAACTATTCTTCCTTATGCAGGGTGATTGAGTAGCAGTGCCTTGCTAGAGCTTGATCTCCCCTGACCTCTCTGATCCCGTGACTTGTCGAAAACTTCATCTTCAAATAATAAGTTGATACCGCTGTCCGAAGTGCATTTAGACCAGATCGGCCGAGAATAGTATTATAGATGGACGGAGTCCTTCCGACTAAAAAATTGATCTGTACCTTAGCCAGTTTCGAGCGTTGTCCTGCAGTCACGGCCAAAGTTATTATGCCTTCAACTGGTACGGCATCGTCAGTGAAGCCTATCAACAGAAAGTTCATAGGCCCCAAGTAGTTATTGAGTAAGGACATTTTCGAGAAAGCATCATAAAATAATATGTCGGCCGAGCTTTCATTATCTACCAAAATGCGGCATACATCATAGTCGGCAATGTTTAAAGAGATTACAATCATGCCATTATGGGAAAACTGGACCCCCTGAGCGTCTGCCTCAGTGAAGGTTATGGATTCTTCAGTCCTTCATCTCTTCATTGATTCCTCGGATCCGCTGGCCTCTTTTTGCTAAAGTTCCCTCGAGATTATATTGATGATGCCAAGAGACGGTCGATCTCCTTGTTGATCCTCCCTCTTTGGTGGCTCAGGCTGCGGCAATGCCCTCGACCGATCTTTCTGTCCTTCAGGCCGTCACCATAGGAATTGGTCTAGTCCGCCTCGCTTGATGAGCTCCTCGATCTCATCCTGGAGTTGGATACACTCTTCAGTGTCATGACCGTGATCACAATGATAAAGACAGAACTTGTTAGGATTGCGTTTACTGGGGTGAGAGCGCATCATTTTCGGTCTCGATAGTTGCTCTCTAATTTTCATCAACACTTGAATTTTTGGAGCATTGAGAGGGGCGTAGTTGTGAAATCTTCGTTGGAGAGAACCCCACCGCATCCTTCTATCTGGGCTTCTCTGCCTCCGAGCCTAGGGAGGAGTTCGGGCTCGCTTGCGCTCAGAGAAAGTTTGGAAGCGCGGTCAAGCTTCACTTGGCTTTCCTTCCTCGATGGATCTGCCCGACTTGCTAATTCACCACTTACCAAAGGCTTCATCGTCCTTGGCCTTGAAGGCCTCTTCTGCTCGGGTGTAACCTTCAGCCCAAGCTAGCATATCGGTGAAGTTTCTGGGGTACTTCTTTTTCAGGAAGAATAGAAAATCATTCTTCTAAAGGCCGCCCTTGAGTGTGGCCATGGCGACGGATTGGTCCAGGGTCTGGACCTCCAATGCAGTAGCATTAAATCAGATGACATAAGTCTGGATGAATTCATCCTCCTTCTGCTTGAT
Organism: Cocos nucifera; assembly: GCA_006176705.1. Taxonomy (NCBI): domain Eukaryota; kingdom Viridiplantae; phylum Streptophyta; class Magnoliopsida; order Arecales; family Arecaceae; genus Cocos; species Cocos nucifera. The sequence goes on from QRFJ01000188.1 coordinate 29,332, forward strand.
GATTATCAGAAAATTCGAACCTCAATGCGAACATCGACTGCTGACGAAGCGAGCTGTGAACTGATTGCTCGTCTGATAAAAAAAAAAGATGGTACCTAACTTAAGTATCGAGTACCAGTTCCTGGCAGCTTCCTTGAGGATGGACGAGAAAGTTTGGCACAAAATAGCATCTGACACATCGTGGAGCAACATCATTGTCTGGAAGGCCTCCAGATGGTCGATCGGATCGATGGTCCCATCGTAACTCTTAAATTATGGGAGCTTGAAATTTGACGGGATGGATTTCTGCATAATCTCCTGAGAAAAAGGAGGATCAGTGCAAATATCATTACCGTGTGAGGAGGGGGTGTGGAGGAGCTCTTCGATTCGTCGGCTCATTTCTAGGAGCCTTTAGTCCAAGAGATCTTCATGGTCGTTGATCTCTAGAATTTTCTGATGGAATGGGTGTGAAGCTTTCTCCTGGGTTGAGTCATGGTCCGAGCAGGGGTCCTCCATCCTCTACTTCCCCTTTTTGGAGATCAGAGATCGGGTAGCCTAAGTCGGTCGTTCCCAGACCGGACCACAGAACTTCAGAGAAGCCTGCTCCAGCCAAACTGATGCTGGGATCTGTCGATGTATGGTCTGCATCACCTCCGTAAGACCACGGACCTGCTGGACTAGTAGGTTGAACTGCTCCATGTCCACCATGACTATAGGTGGAGCTTGAGTTGCCGGGGCTGAAATAGGGACGGACAGGTCTAGACGGGATTTGGTTGTAGAGGCCATCGATCGTCGGGTCGAAGCTTTTCTGGGAGGCATTTTTCTTGAAAAAGAACTCTAGAGAGCAAGAAGAGAAATCTCTAGAGAGGGAGGAGAGAGATCATTGCTGAGCACTCCTTTAAGAATAAAAGAACCTCAAGAACAGAGAGTCCTTCCTTTAGCGCCAATTATATTTATGTATTTTACATGTTTACACTATGTTTGATTAGAATAATTTTCTAACTGACTTTTGATAACTTTGTACAGAGGAGGTATGACTTTCCTAATCATGAGAGGGCTCGAGATGCCCGACTGAAGAAAATTGGGGAGTTATACCAAGGCTACAAGGTCAAGCTCCATAGAGGATGGCTCGAGCACCGATGAGACACTCTAGAGGAGTTTGTTACTTAGATACAGGACTATCCTCCAAGTCAGGAAGAGAGAATGGTTACACATTGGAGGAGACAGAAGTTCGAGGTAAAATTACTAACTTTTAAATTTTTTAATATATTTAAATTTATATTTAAATATTTTATAAATATTTATTATTTATTTGAATACTTGTTAGGCTACCTTCCATCAGAATCGAAAGAATCGGATAGTCCAGGAGTATACCCACATTCTTGGCCATGAGTCTATAGCCAGTCATGTGCATAGAGAGGTAATGAATTTTAAATCTTACTAGATAAATTAAATTGATATTTTTTTTATGTTTCTGATAAACTGATCCATTGTTATAGCTGATGAGAGATGGATTGATGCTCAGCCGTAGCAAAATCTTCCGATGTAGTCGTACGGACAAGAAGGACAGGTCGATGAACGCCGCGATCGGGAGGATTTTTGTAAGTATTAAATATATTAATATATATGATTAGTATTATAGCATTTCTTATAAAATTTTATTTGAATTTATAATTATAGGATCAGTTAGATGCGCTAGCGAGTGAGGGCTTGGATACCTCTGACCTCCATGACCATCTATCTCAGGTCTTGGAGCCTGAGCACTCTAGGAGGATCCGATGCAAGCCCGGACATACGTTGATCAGCTATTGATCTATAGTGAGCGTCTCTTCATAGGCTTCTGATATCGTCAGTCGGGAGGAGCTTGAGGAGGCGTTGGGACGGACAGATCATGCTGCGACGTGGGCAGATCGGGCTGAGGAGCGCACATCTCATCTGGAAGGCATCGTGAGAGACATGGTGTCGATGTTCAGCGTCCATTTTGGAGGTGCCTTCATGGGCTTTGAGAATATATTGACCCACATTCCAGCTTTGGCTCCGGCTCTAGCTCTAGCTCCAGCTCCGGCTCTGGCTCCAGCTCGTGCTCCATCTCTCAGTGACGACGATGATGTAGATTTAGGAGACTTTTGATATTTTTTTAAAAAAATATTATAATAAATTTTATTCGATAATAAAATTTTATCATTTCAAAAATATTTTTTATGTTTATAATATTTTTTATGTTATATATATTTATATTTATCAGTTAAAATATATAAAAAATTAAAAATTTTATATTTTTTTAATTATTTAGAAGCTACGGCAGCGATTTTACAACCGCTGTCATAAGCGATGTATCAACCGCTACATAGATCTATGACAGCGGTTTCATAACCGCTGCCATAGATAAGCCAATGGCAGCAGTTTAAAAATCGCTGCAATAGACACTCTATGGCAGCGATTAGCTAACCATTGTCATAATCTATAACAGTGATTTTTTGGGCTACGACAACTATTACAAACCACTGTCGTAGTCCTGTTCTGTAGTAGTGCTAGTGTAATCGCTGCCGTAGTCCTATTTTATAGTAGTGCTAGTGACTTGCCTATTCTTTTCAATATATTCCCTCTAGTATTCAACTTATACAAAAGCGCCAACCAAAAGAAAGAGTAGATTTTCAGAGTTGCCCTTAGATTCTAAATAATGGGAGCAAGATCCTCTTTAAAACCTCTCGAATTGAGAAAGCTATACAAAGAAGTAATAGCAAATAGACTAGAGGCAGCAAGGGACCAAGAGATATCATTAGGTACATTTGGGTTTAGCCTAAAACCCATCCAGAAGTTTGAATAATTATTGCAACTCAGCCAAAGCATCAGGTGGGAGGTTGTTTCAACAGTGAAAGTGCCAAGAGTTTAACCTTCTATTAAAAAATTGGGCCACCACTCCTAATTTGAGTCTAGAAGCCTAATAGATATTAGAAAATAGAACTTTCAAAGATAAATGCTGGATCCATTTGTATTTCTAGAAAAGAACTTTCAAACCACTCTCAACAATGAAGGATGATCTATTCCAAAAAGGTTACAAGGAAGATCAAATGCCTTTAAAGATAATCAATCACTTTCACCTGGACTTCTAGCAATCAGTGAGTTTATATCTTTTGAAATAGAAGCTGGATAATTGTCCTTTCCAGGGAGCTTGTTTGTTCTTAAGGTATTTCCAACCCCATTTAGCGAACAAACAAGCATCATTGAAATCAACCAAGTTTTTGGTGCCAAGCCTATCCTCATCTTTAGCAATGCAAGTTTTTTTTTCAACTAACTTTACATTGCAAGCCATTAACCCTCTCAACCCCCTTCTACAAAAAGGCCCTCCTAATAGAATCAATTTTTTTAACCAACCATGAAGAGAGCCACGTAAAAGAGTGGTAAATTCGAGAGGATAGCACGACGAGGATATGCCTTCCCCCAAATGATAGAAATTTGCCTTTAGCTCCATCTTATGTAAGACCAGTAGCCAATCAGCTTTCTTGAGCCTAAAGGTAGTGAGAGAAAACTCGAGATACTTAATCGGCAAAGCAAAATGACAATAATTTAATCAGACTGCACACTTCAATAATGAAGACCCATCAATAGCAACGGGTGAGATAGAGCTTTTTCGAAAATTAGTAGAAAGACCAGAATTGGCTTCAAAACCATAGACAATGATTTTCGAAGAAGAACATAAAATTATTTGAACTTAATTATCCTATGTACCAACAAGTTGAAAGTTCTGAATCAAGCAGCACTTTCATGACTACCAGATGAAAATCATATAGGTAGCTAAGTGGAGATTGCTCACTAAGCTATTCTTCATATTTCATACTTGTGCTTGAAATAGTTATGATAGTTGTTGGAAGGAAACCCCGCTCCCATCGAAGTTCAGTCGGATGCTCAGTGAACAATACAACTGATAATCACAGGAAAGCCTCAGCGGTCGAACTCATTAGCGATCGAGTCCCGACCGAACTCCTCAGCAGTCGAACTCCTCAGCGGCCGAACTCATTAGTGGTCGAGCCCCGGTCGAACTCCTCAGTAGCCGGACTCCTCCTTCAGTCGGACTTCTATACAAGCCAAACTTCTTACAGACTGTTGACGAATTCCTACAGACGATCCCACTACTGAATGGTTACACGACAATAATGATTGTTATTTATCAAGATAAAATGATCGGCATTTATCAAGTCAATAACGATCGGCATTGATCAGAATGGTTATGATAGTCATTAATCAAGCCAATTACAACAAGCTCCGCCTATAAAAAGGATCCTCCAAATATGTTTACTCTAGACTCTAAGTTCTTTTCTCCTCCTTGAAACTCTGCCAAACTCCACACTGAGCATTTTATTTCTATTGGCCAGAGCTAACTTGACCGTCGAAGGATCCTGCCAAAGCCACCCCCATCAACTCCGGACGAAACTTTGTTTTGCAGTTCACCGATGACGACCTCATCCTCTTCCACTCCAGCTCGATCCGGCGCCAACCAAATTCTGCATCAACAAATTTGGTGCTAGAAGGAGGGTACTCTATTCTTGAGGTTCCCTCGATCTTAAAGGAGTGCTCAGCAGCGATTTAGAATTTTTTTTCAGAAAAAATACCTCTCAGGAAAGCTTCGATCCGACGATCAACGACCTCCGTGGTCCGATTCCGTTCAGATCCGTCTGCTCCCACTCCAGCCCCAGTAACTCAGGTTCCATCTGTAGCTGCGATGGATGCAGAGCAGTTCAACCTACTCGTCCAGCAGGTTCGTGACCTCACGGAGGCGATGCAGGTGGTGTAGGCCATGCACCAGTAAGCCCCAGCACCGGCTCAACCGACGCGAGATTCTTCAGAGCCCTATGGTCCGATTCAGGAATGGCCGACTTGGGCTACCCAGCCTCCGATCCCCGGAAGGGAGAAGCAGAGGAGGGAGGGCCCCTGCTCGAATCACGACTCGACCCAGGGGGAAGCTTCACACCCATTCTACCAGAAAATCTTGGAGATCAAAGACCGTGAAGATCTCTTAGATCAAAGGCTCTTAGAAATGAGCCGACGGATCAAAGAAGTCCGTCACACTCCCTCCTTACATGGTAATGACGTTTGTACTGACCCTCCTTTTTCACAAAAAATTATGCAGGAACCGATCCCGCCGAACTTCAAGCTCCCATAGTTTGAGAGTTACGATGGAACCATCGATCCAGTCGACCACCTGGAAGCCTTCCGGATGATGATGTTGCTCTATGGCGCGTCGGATGCTATTTTGTGCTGGGCTTTTCCCTCGACCCTTAAGGGAGTCGTCAGAAACTGGTACTCAATGCTTAAGCTGAGTATCATCTTATCATTTGATCAGATGAGCCAACAGTTCGCAGCCCACTTTGTCAGTAGTCGGCATCCGCGCTGAGGTTCGAATTCTCTGATGACCATTAGGCTGTTCCCTGATGCAAGAATTACGTGACGACAGGAAAGAAATAATCCAAAGGCCGTATCAGAAATAGGAGGAGAACCTCGTCTTAACATGAAGCAAGTCGAAGTCCTTCAACCTCGATCGCAAGAGATAAGATCTCTCCCGAGGCAACCTCGACCGCAGGAGATAAGATCTCCCCCGAGGTAGATAAAATCTCTTCCGAGGTAACCTCGGCCGCTGGAGATAAGATCTCTCTCGAGTGTCCGTACCAACCTCGACCGTAGGAGATAAGATCTCTTCCGAGGCATCCTCGACCGCAGGAGATAAGATCTCTCCCGAGCATCCGCATCAACCTCGACCGCAGGAGATAAGATCTCCTCTAAGGGTTCGGACCGATCTCGGCTGCAGGAGATAAGATCTCCCCCGAGCGTCTGCATCAACCTCGACCGCAGAAGATAAGATCTCCCTCGAGGGTCTGGGCCAACCTCGACTGCAGGAGATAAGATCTCCCCCGAGACAACCTCGGCCGTAGGAGATAAGATCTCCCCCGAGGTAACCTAGGCCGTTAGAGATATGATCTTCCCTGAGTGCCCATATCAACCTCGACGGCAGAAGATGAAATCTCTTCCGAACCGACCTCGGCTGTTGGAGATAAGATCTCCTCCGAGCGTCCGTATCAACCTCGACCGCAGGAGATGAGATCTCTCCGAGCCGACCTCGGCTGTAGGAGATATGATCCCCCAAGCTTCGACTTCAATGGGTATGGAGCCCGGAAAAGAATTTTGACAGTCGTCTGTTTTGATACTCCCTTCGAATATCGAACTTGAGAGTGGGGAGACTATTGTTGGGGGTAAACTCCGCTCCCACCGAAGTCCAGTCGGATGCTCAGCGGACAATACAACCGGTAGTCACAGAAAAGCCTCAACGGCCGAACTCATTAGCGGTCGAGCCTCGGCCGAACTCCTCAGCGGCCGAACTCATTAGCGGCTGAGCTTTGGCCGAACTTCTCAGCAGTCGGACTCCTCCTCCAGTCGGATTTCTATGAAAGTCGAACTCCTTACAGACTGTTGACGGATTTCTACAGGTGATCCCACTACTGAATGGTTACACGACAATAATGATTATCATTTATTAAGACAACACGATCGGCATTTATCAAGTCAATAACGATCGGCATTAATCAGGACGGTTACGACAGTCATTAATCAAGGCAGTTACAACAAACTCCGCCTATAAAAAGGATCCTCTAAATATGCTTATTCTAGGCTCTAAGCTCTTCTCTCTTCTTTGAAACTCTGCCAAACTCCACACTGAGCACTCCATTTCTATTGGTCAGAGCTAACTTGACCGTCGGAGGGTTCTGCCGGAGCTACCCCCACCGACTCTGAATGAAACTTTGTTTTACAGATCATCGGTGGCGACCTCGTCCTCTTCAACTCCAACTCGATCCAACGCCAACCAAATTCTATACCAACAATGGTTAACAAGCATTTTTTTAAAATATTTTTAGAATATTATTTTGCTATACAGGGCAAGTTTTTTTTTTTTTTTTGGTGCAAAAAGAACAGCATCTTATTTATTTAGCTGCTGGATAATTTTTTGGAATCGTTTTTTTCAAAAAAAGGTTAAACATCACCTCACCCATCCATTGAGAGCCCATCTCAACCAAATTGAAATCTCGCCTCTTGTCCAAGTAACAAAGGATGATACCATCCAAACAAATGCTTGACGACAATTTTAATATGTTGCTTGGCCCTCTTATTCATTTCAAGGATTCCATCCTGATGATGGCATCCTTATCATAAATCTCAAAAATTTAAATTTTCTAATTTGCATCTAATTTATAATTATCATCTGACCCAAGACATTCATATTATAAATATGGTGTGTAATAGAACTCCACAAAAAGGTTATAAAAATGTATTTCAAACATTATTTTCTCGTAAAGTAGATAGATCTGATGCAGGTAATTGTACTAAAATGGTAAGCTTCTCTAGCATTGACGTGAACAATTCCTTTCACCTTCTGGTGTATGATTTTATTCAACACTCCGAGTCCAGACCCACAAAAGAGGGCCAAGAAAAAGACGCCCTCATCACCAGCAAAGGTGGAATCTAAGGTGCGTTCTACAGTAGATGTCCATGGCATTTTCCCAAACAATTTATCTCTCCAACCACTCCATTTACTCTTCCACCATCCCCTTTCCTATGGGTATAGTAGTCCTCTCCACAGACCCAAATCAATCATTCGTGCGTCTTGTCTATGTTATTTTGGCAATTCAATCTTCCAATTTACGGATTGCCTCCTTTGACTTGGTAAACGGAGACGATCCTCTCGCAGCGCTAATCTTTCTGTGAAAATTATCTCTCTCTCTCTTGTACCTTTCGTACGAAAGAGTAGAATTTTTTTTTATAACTCCGGTCATTGAATCGTATTCTATATAATTTTTTTAATATTTTAATTTTTATTATCATTATCTACATAAATCTTAAAATAAATATCATGTAATTTAATAATTAATTTTAAAAATTATTTTTAAAATAAGATTTCCTATGATACTAAAAAATATCATAGAGGATGCCGTCCATCTCACTGTTCAAATTATTCAAATATATCTAAAATTTATAAATTTATTTTTTTAATATTTAATATAGATGTATAAGTACGTGGTTGGTCATCTTGTAATGCACCGCATTCTACTATGCATGGTATTCTAGGTGTTTTATAAATATCATAGAGGATCCACTCTCATTATTTTTTTTCACGAAACGAACAATTCCCGTACTCTAGGCATTATTTTTGCAGTAAAATTCTGATAAAATAAAATTAAAAAAAAAAACATAAGCCAATAAAAACCTTTCATGTTTACCATAGTTTTTCAGAGGATATGTAACCGGAAATCCCAACGAACGGCGTCGAATCTCACCAACAAAGACAGGATATGAAAGGCAACCCAGGAACAAAGTTCCTGAGCCACTGACCACTTTATTTAATTATATCACGTAGTCATACAACATAGCCCTCACTTTCATACATAGCACGCTACTAATTAAGTAGATAAAGCTGGACTAAAATTGTTACACAGCTGTGACTGCTATCTTCATCCCTGATTGGCAGTGGCCCGCAAAGTTGCAGATGAAGTAGTTCGTCCCCTTAGAAAGTGTGATGCGGTCGTTCCCCGATCTGAAGACCTTCGAGCCCCTCGGGGTCGTGCAGCCATTGTAGCCTCCCCGGTTCACGGCCACGACATTGTGGGCCGATGGATTATAAGTGAAAACTGGACCAACCATGAACATGGTAAACATACTTTAACCCCTTTGCGTCCAATTAAACAGAAGCTTACAAAACCATCTACCAGTCAATGTCCAAACTTAATACGCACGCACAAAGAGAGAGAGAGAGAGAGAGAGAGAGAGAGAGAGAGAGAGATGGAGCATCCAGATGACTGCAAAATCATGATATTTTATTGTTTTTTATATATTTTTACAGCAATTTTATAATCACGCAGTTTTGAGCTCTTTCCGAGTCCCTTTTTGACTGCTATGCATGTTCTTCAAAATTTCTCTCTCAATATTCAAAAAATTTAAAGATAAAACGTTATGATTATGATATATAAATCCTTAAAATTAGTTTCAAGGAATGAACATCGAACACCTACCGAGCACATCGCCAGCCCGGAAACGCTTCCCTCTGGGCCAACTGTCAGTGTTGAAAGTCCAGCCATTGCTGTCTCCGACTGTGTAAGTAGCCGACTCGGCGATCTCGCTGTGGATGAGGAGGCACAGCAGTGCCAACCCAAGGGCCACCGCACTGCCCCTTCCCTGAGCCATCAATCCTACCACAAAGTTATACTGTAGAGCAAGAGCTATGAGAAGGTGAGACTGAGAGTTAGTTCAAGTGCTCGAGTTGTGTCCCGGAGAGTGCAGGTGTCCTTTTATAAGCGGCCGAGCGAAGGGAGAGGAGTGGGTTGTGGGGAAGGAATGGGACCCCCAAGAGCTCGGAAAGTCCAGAGTCTCTTTACTTTAGCCTGTTGGCTGAAGCAGAGATTTTATTGGAACCGGCCAACCACCCATTATGGCCATTATTTCGGACCAGAGAGACTCCTCAAAAGTATTTTAATGCGTTCGCTATTAGGCATATGTGTTGGGGGTGGATTCCGAGAGTTATGAAGAGCATGGAAGCAGGAAACAGGGAGAAGAAGCTGTTAAATGGCATCAGACGTAGGAGTGATATCATCAATACGACTGCATGCCACGTCCTCCCCCTAAAAAGGTGGCTTAAACGAAGGAGAGGCTAGTTTTATTATTTGGGACACCACCATGACCAGGTGTCCTGTGACCTCAAAGGAGGAGAATAGTTCTTTGCTGAGGGACACTGGAGGCTACCAAAATCTTGTTCGGTAGGTGATTAGTCTACTATTCTGTGTCTGGATGTGTGTCCATACTCAGTGATCGAACCATGTCATGGACTGGTGGGAATCTTGAGGGATTCAGCTAGATTGATGATGGTTGTATGTTGTTTGTAACCTTGCATATGCAAACAATGAAATGTTTGGTTTGGTAGCCCCACCTATTTGCTTTAAAATAATTGAAGGCAGTGGGACATTCAAATATTTGGAATCTCAATATCAGAAAAAAAATACGACAGTTTTCGCCATTTATGCCAATAATGGAGCATTGGAGAGAGAAAGCTGCAGTTGGAGAATGGTCACTCTCTTTCTTCTTCTTTGTCTTTGTGGTTACTGAAAAAGAAAAGAAGACTACTCATTATTGAAGCACAACAATCCGTGATGCGTAGCAGTGAAACTGTGGTACTCGCCAATTTGTTCCTATGAGCAGAATTATGTCATTTGCGTAAGCAAACTTTCCTCTTGATAGGAATGCATTCGTTTTCTTTTTCAAAATATCCCTCTATATTGATTCATAAATGATTAAGATGTACAAAGAAGTGAGGAACGTGAGATATGTTCATCATTCTACTTCAGATAATTATAATTGATAGAATCACAACCTTCTATAAAATATCTTCTTCACTTAGAAAATTCTATTAGATGGTCCTTCCTCTCTGAATAAATTGCATAATTGCACAGGCTTAAACAAACTTGTATTTAGACCGATGAGTCTTACTAGTTTGTGTTGGATATGTCGCATATCCAATCCAATTCTGCCATGCCAACCTGATCTAAGCCTAATCCGATTCCATTGGGATTTGAGACGTGGGAACATGCACCTAAATCGGCCAGGAAACTGAATGCAAGAGCATGGCATCCCAAGTCAGTTTGAAGGTGATATTCTAACAAAGAAAGGAGATAAAGGTGAAACCTTTTTTTCTTGTGGTGGTCCAGACTAGTCGTTGATTTTATAGCGGTTATATCTATGCCTTGGAAAGGTCATAGAAACAGAATCCAACCTAACCAACCCAGCCATGAATGCGTGATTGATATATCGTTGAGTCCATGTCGAACGCACCTCTTTCCCTTGGCGCTATCTGTTCGGGTGGAGTAGGTGAGCCGCCCTGGACTCACGGGAACGTTGGATCCATTCTAGCTCAAGAGAGGATGCAGTGTCGCATCCGGAGGTGGCACTGTTTGAATCTGAATGGAAGCAGATTCTGCTGTGTTGTGGAGCTCTCGACTCGGATTGCAAGTTAAGTTGTAATACTTATATATATATATATATATATATATATATATATATTTGAAGAAAATATTGAAATAAAAAAATGTTGGAAGGATCCCTCGCAAGGAAGGAATATAGATCTCTATCCAAGATTAATGTCAATATCATAATAAAAAAAATGAAAAAAAAGATGCACAAAAAAATATAATCAAATACGTCGATCAATCCAAAGCTTATCTCCATGAGGTATGTAAGTTTCACCATATAAAAAAAAAAAAAAAAGAAAATATCACACATTTTCAATACTCATACATTAATTACTCTCTCAACAAGAAACATAAATTTTTTAAAGCTTTCAACTCTCACAAGAAGGGCCTCTCACCACTCCACCTAAGGCTTTAGCCCTTGCTTGGGCGCTTTCTTGATGCTCTCTGCTGCTAGTCAACGCTCTATTAGCTTCACAAGCCATTAGGCTCTTTTAAAGGCTCTAAACTATATCCCAAGAGATAATAAGACTGTTGTTAAGACTCTAAATACCTTCTAACCGTTCGATCCCACACACATTTTGGATCATCCAATTGTGCAATTCATGTGAAAGACCACGTGAAAATACTCCTGAACTACGTGAAATCACTAGTGGACGACTAAGAGTCTATGCCTCACATCCCAAGTTGTGCCTATGCATTCTAAATCGTGCACTCCTACGGGCCATGCGCACCTACAGGCCATATGCACCTACGGGCTGTGCAAGCTTATGGGCTGCCACGTGTGCATAGGCTTCTCCGTCTTGAGCTTTGCTACTGTGAGCTTTATGGATCGAATTCGAGATACTAAAATTTTAATAAAAAATTATCTTAAAATAAATATTCCTCCAAACATCTTACCGCTAGGTATATGAAGACAAAAGAGTTAGTGTTGAAGCTGTCGATAGCAAGGACGGAGTCCTGGACTTGGATACCCGTAGGCCTTCGTGGAGAAGGTGAAGAAGAGGGATAGGGTGGGGACCAGAGATGAGACATGGCGAAATAGAAGTGAGGGTGGGGGGCGGTGGAGGAGCGGGGAAGAGAAAAGATTTTTTTTTTTTTTTAATTAATTAGGTACCTGTTCGAATGATTGCAATTCATCTTATTATCATCCTAACTGCAAGTCAACCTACTGCAAAATAACAACTGCACGCTGTTTTTTTTTCTTCTCTTTAAAAATAACAAAAAATTAAACTCATCCTAGCAGTTCCTTAACAGTGGGTATAGAAAGAAATCTACCACTTTAACCTGCTAAGAACTGGTTGCCTGTCTCTCTTTTATTATTATTTGATTTTAAGTATCCTGCCATGGGGTGTCGGTGGAATCTCATGTAGCGGATGGCTGTGATACATAACGACGATCTCACGTGCATCGTCAACATCTCTCTCTCTCTCTATATATATATATCCGTGTGTGTGCGGGGAGGGGGGGTAGCAGTTAAAGATTTTGGCATAGTGCTAATTTTTTTGAATGCCGTTGCATCATGCTATTTGGTTAAGCAACTTCTTTTCCATTTTCTGCAACCCAATAACTACAGAACCCATGATTTTTATTTTTATAATGTAAATGACAAGCAGCTTTTTTGCTATTTTAAGCCTCAAGTTGGTTTATTTTGATAAAATAACTGTACTGTCATTCACTTTCTCATTAAAAAAAAAGGGCGTCACTGAATAATTAATGTGATTCTTCGTAGGATAAAATGGTCCCAGCAGAAGAGAAGGTTTGAATTTCAAAAAGCATTATTTTACTGAATAAACAGTGAGATGTAGAAGGGTAGTTATAGCAAAATGATATCTTGAGAATAATTATATTAAAAAAAATAAATTGTTATCAAGATAAGAGGAGATGTCCCTATAACAAAAAAATTTTAATAGTTAACTAGCTAGAACTGAAATTTATAAGGGACTAAAAAATATTATTTATGTGCAAAAATATAGCCAAAAATGCTGTAATATGAAATTATAGATATTTAGATCTCAGAAATTGAATGAAATTTTAAACAATACGACTTTTGCTTATACAATTATAGGTAGCTATCATATCATCCATGTTTCGAAGACATATAATTCTACTTCATCCTCATGACATGTATCACATTAAAAGTATATAGATATATGGCTATTTGTTTTTGAGATAGATGATGTCGTGACTATTTACGGTAACACGTAACTTTATGATGTAAAAGTTATTACGGAATCCGTAGTTCACCGAAACGTCGAACTCAAATATGCACTAGCGCCGAAATCGGGCTTTTCTGTAGCATTTTCTGGCATACTTGCTGGTAATATTTTATTTATTTTCATAAAAAGCAATTAAGTGGAGAGATTTCACCAGGAGAGAATTAAAGGTGGGTTCCAGGCTAACCCCTCACTCCACCGCATCCATGCATGCATGTATACAAAATTGTCTAACCAGAACAACAATCCCTCGGTACCAGGAAAAAGCATGACTCAAATCTTTTCGCTTTCGAGTCATCTAAGACCGTGTCGCGGCGCTCTGCGCTGTTGCTGCGTCCTCCAGTTCAAACCAAGCTCTTCTACAATCTAAATTGAAACAAAAATCTTTACCATTCGCAAAACCTGGACAAAAGTCTTCGTCTCTCTACCGAACACTCTGGCCTTCCTCTTAACTCAGAGTCTCGCTCTTTTCGAATCCGACGCGGCAGTTTTCTGAACTGCCACGGTGTCAACGACGAACTTATATTTGGGAAAATCGTGCTTCAAAGGCACCGACAGTGGCGGAACGAACACTCCCCGGTACTCTACTCCAGTCCTTTTTATCCACTTCAGTCCCTTCTCAAGTTGCCCAAGGGACCCATTGTGACGAGTGGTGACTCCAACTGTGCCTCGGTTTGATCTTCTTTATTTAATTAAAATTATATAGAAACGGATCATTTTGTACAGACGAAGGCCAGATTGCTATCAAAATAGACGTGGACCACACCTCGGCCAGCAGCAGGGATGTCAATGGATATCCTACCCGATGGATACGCGGCTCCTATCCATCGAATTGGGTCGGTTCTTTTTTTTAAAAAAAAAAAAAAAAAATCCTCCACGGATTGGGTTAGAATCTTGATTTTGAAAATCCGCAACAGTTGGATTATAGACTTATCCTTAAATCCTATTCTATCTGATCCATTATATATATATATATATATATATATATATATATATATATATATATATATATATATATATATATATATATATATATATATATATATATATATATTTACTAAAATGCTCCCTAGATAATAACATATTTATAGTACCAAATTTATTAGGAACTTAGGAATTTTTTTTATTTCTCCGATCTTTAATCTTTCTTCCTTCTTAACCCCTAAGTAGTTGGAGCCACCATAATTCTCCAATCTTCTCCTCTCTTCTTGAGTCAAGAGTTTCTGTCACATTATCAATCATCACCGTCACTCGAGCCACTACATAAGTCACCTATAAAAGCCATATCTCTCTCTTCTCTCAAACCAATCGAGCCACCATGAGCCTCTCTCTCTCATCTCTTTCTATCCCTGCAAGCCATCATGAGCCACCATAATAGTCACTGCATTATGCATTTGCTTTGGTGGATTGTAGATAGGATAGAGTACTACCCACCATCCGCATGATTAGGATGAGAATTTAAGATTTCTACCTGCCATGATGGGTAGGGTTAGGTGATGCATAGGATATTGATTTAGCAAAATCCCTATCCTACCCTATCGATTGATGTTCTCTCGATGGGGTGGCTGGATTGGTCCAGTGAGAAGTTATCATGGGCCTAAATCTGTTTGGGCTTCAAGATGGTTAATGCTGGGCAAAAGATGCTGCTGGCCTGGTTCGCATCAGGACCTGTAGCACGTTCCTTTTGGAATTTGCAGAGCAGCGATAACGTGGCACAACACAACCCACCCCCACCTTCCATAAAACCCTTCTTTTTCCTTATATTAATTATTATTTTAAAAGTACGTAAAAATCTAGTAGATCTTTTCCACCTCTGCTGTTTTAAGATCCAATTTCGTTTTTAATGGTCAGATAAGGACAAATCTACTCGATCAGTCACGTGGTGTCAAACAGGAAATTCTCTATAAGATCCTATTCCAATAAATTCTACAGGTTTTAGTTCCATCAAAATACAAATCCCCATTTTATGGAAGGGAAAAGGACAAACAAACAAACAACAACAGTACTTCTCTTCGCGCGCGATGGTCCTTTTCAATTGGTAATAGATTTTCATACCATCATAACAGTAATTCAATAACTATGAAAGCATTAGCATCACAGAATTTAATCGCGAAGCAAATCTCACACACAAAACGCAAAACAAAAGCCAGCACTCCAGATAATCTTAGCCCACGCCTTAACGTCTCATGCCTCCTTCAATAACTGGCGGTAAGGTGGCACCCTGCCTCCCCAAGTTACCTTCCCACCCTGCAAAATCCCAACCACTGGACCCACATAAGCACTCCAAAACATCGAACAAGAAACCACTGCAACCAAACAAAATAGTGAGTGAGCAAGTAAAAGTGCGTGAGAGAGAGAGAGTAATCCACGCACCGGAGTGCAAGTCGAATCCACGGCTCTTGAGTTCCCTATACTCCTGGCACAGTGCACACATCTCACAGCAGCAGTGGACCAGGCAGTCAGCACAGGGGCTCTCCTCCAGGAAGAACTGCCCTCTCATCTTTGATCGGTAGAAGCACGAGTAGAGGCAATTGCACCCAGTAACACAAAATATCAGCGCATATAACGCTCCACTTGCCGCACATGCTTCAGATGCTCAGCAAATCAGTACGACATATAAATGTATATATATATAGAGAGAGACTCTCAACAAAGAGGAACGATCATCATAAAGGACTTACAGATCGATCCTTGGTCGACGATCTCGGCAATCTGACCAAAGGTGACACATGGACAGAAGCAGGTTACACAACCTGCAAGAATTTTGAAAATGAAATAAACTCAGATAAAATGATGCAAAAAAAATGTAGATAGATAAAAGCGTTGGTAATGTGGATGCATGGGATTTCATACAGTTGCCGACGTCGTCGCAGCAGTCGAACAGGCCAGTGGACCAAGAGGTGGGCAATTTAGATTGGACCTCAAGGGTGGCGGGGGCAGGGCAGGTTGGAGGGTAGACTTGATTAAGTGAACTTGCTGGGATGGCCGTGGCTTGGGGTGGAGCGGTCGCCGGCGAAGGAGAAGGCGGTGTGTGATACCCTTCTGCTTTGGAAGGATCCATGGCGAGTGACACGAGATAGGTTAGAAGAGTTACAAGGGGTGGAGGGAAAGAGGCATGGAGGCAACATGAAGTAGAACATGGTTGAAAAAACCGCTACCGGTGAGGGAGGGGCAACGGTCACCAACGTGTCGGCTCGTGATTTGGTGCTTGGTTCAAACTGCTAGAACGTGGACCTGTTTCAGATACATGGGAAGAAAGGGAAGAACTAGCAAGAGCAAACCAGTTACCAAATTATAACTCCCAATCTGGCATGTCAACCCATG
This sequence comes from Cocos nucifera, assembly GCA_006176705.1. Classification (NCBI taxonomy): domain Eukaryota; kingdom Viridiplantae; phylum Streptophyta; class Magnoliopsida; order Arecales; family Arecaceae; genus Cocos; species Cocos nucifera. The sequence continues at coordinate 45,848 of QRFJ01000188.1, forward strand.
AACGCCCAAAATTAATCCAATTGGATGGTAAAAATCCCCTCATACCATGTCCAATTAAAAGCTAGTGATGCTGGGCTATTTACCACCTCAGAAGAGAAATAAAAAGAAAGCAAAAATAGAGCTAAAGCATTGCTAGCTCTTCAAGAATCAAATTCGAACGTAACATGAATTTTTTGGCTGCGGCTAGATTTATTTCCTTGAGCTTAAAGATCGGTGTGCAAGCTAGTTTTGCATGGAGATTTTATGCACATAAATCTCGAGAAACTGGTGAATGATGAATTACAGCTTTCATGAAAATCTCCTCCCTAAAGTTTAGTGTCACTTCATTTGAGTTCGTGAACGTTTTATGCGTGAAGAGAGGGGTTGGGGGGTGTAGATGATTCTCTTGGTGTCAACCATAGACGAATAAAAAGAGATTAGGGAAAATTTTCCTTCCATATATACTTACGCCACATGCTCCTATGATGGGTCATGGATACGATTACATCCATATCCAACGGATTCCATGTTGCTCTCTATCACATCCTATGGTTCTGGGATGGCTGCCGCTTTGAAAGGATAGGTTTTCTGGGTAAGCCCAAAGATATGGGCTAGTTAGACAAAATGGAACAAGATAGAGGGCTTCCCTATTGTCTTCCCTTTTCATTGGAAGATGAAGAGTTTTTTTTTTCTCTATCCTTCTTAATAAAACCATCTCAATTTATATCCGCACAAGTGCTAATATGCCATGTTCTGTGGATCTTCATGTGGTTTGTGCCTGAGAGAAAACATGGTCCCGATCGATTAGATTTTTTCTTTTTTTTTAAAAAAAAGAAATCCATCCATGTCATGATACGAGTTTTGGAGTGGTCTGTCCTCGTGAATCCAGGATGATCTCCCATTTGAGTTGCTAACTTTTAAATTGATTCAGTTTAATTTTATTTTTCATCCTATCTTTTAAACTGATGCTAATTTTTTGATTATCTTAAATTCTTAATGAACCAAGAAGGTTAATTTGTGCTAGCAGTAGCATACTACAATAAAATTTATTTTTAATAACAATTAATTAGATAAAAATCTATTTATCATAAATATAATTTAAAATATTAAAATTTAATAATAAATAAAAAAAATTATTTCATTTTTTATTTATAAATATATAAATTATTATTATAAAATATATTTATATCGATATTTATTAGTAATTATCATTATAAATTATATTTATATCAGATATTTTTTAATAATTATCATTATAAAATATATTTTTATTTAATTTATTAATAATTATCATTATAAGACATATTCTTACCGATATTTATTAATAATTATTATAATTTTTTATTATTTATATCCATTTTTTTTTTCCGTCAATTTCAAGCGTACTCTCTTTTTTTTTTTTTTTTCGCGCGCGAAAAATATTTTTTCGCTCCACTTTTCGTGCACTCATTCGAACCCGCGCACAGACTCAGCCCGCGTAAAATATCTTTGCTTTCCTTCAGTTCGTCCCCAGTAAAATCCTCGTGCCCTAGCTGCTGCTCCGGTCGCCGTTGCCGTCGTCGTCGATCGTCTTGGCTTACCTTGCCTCGGAATATCGGGCCATTTTCCTCCTTGCTTCACTGCACATGGACGGTGGAGAAACAGCGATGCGTTCCAGATACTCCGCCGGCACTTTTAGGCTTAAAATTCTTTCCAACACCTCATTTTTGTGGCCCAACCAAGTCCCCTACCGCCCCCTCTCTTCTCTTCTTGGACCCAACCTCTCCTCCTCTTCCCACTTTCCGGCAATCCCGTCGCTGGAATCTATCTCCATGGTGAGGATTGTCGGCCGAGTTCTCCCTCTCGCCACCCGATCACCCGTCCGTCCTCCTCCTCCTCCTGCGCTGATCGCCACCGCTCTCTAGTGGCGGCCGCGGGGTATTCCGATGGCCTCGTCGCATCTCTCTGCTTCGGTTCTTTGCTCGCCTTTCTCTTCCGATTCCCAGAGAAGGGGATTTCATGTCTCGTCTAGGTATTCGCGATCACCGGTGCTCTTCGGGGGTTCTTCTGGTCGCTGAGGGGATTTCGGAAGATGAGACGGAGGCTGGCGGCCAAGAAGCTGGCGCTCAAGGAGAAGCAGCTAGAACTCAACGTCAAAATCAGCATCGAAGAAGAACCGCCCAACGATCCTGAAGTTTTGGTAACTCAGCATTGATTCATTTTTCTCTTAGATTAGCTGCGGTTGGGGAATAATGGACTTCCAGATTTGCTTTTTATTGATACATAGGTTTTTAAGGTGATAAAAGTATATTCTCGAGGGAAATTATTGATTTCATGGTCATTGGCTGATATTAAAGGTGGAATAATGTTCGAAGCATGTAGATTGTTTTACCAAAATCTTATCTTTATTACAACTCAAGGACAGCTCTTTATTTCTACCAACCACAATGCTTACGAATGACAACTCTTGGAGGTATTTATTTATTTGTTTTTATAAAGAGTTGATTATAACTGTATTCTATGCTCACTGGTTTCCATGTATCAATAATATTAACAATTCAAGGGCTACTTCCCCCAAATTCTCTTTGTAGATTATTGGATCTGTTCTCTGGATGCTCTGGCAATGATTTTGAGACTGTTTTAGCGGAGATAGAGAAGGAAATGAGCATGGCTGATGTTAGGACAGAATTGGGCTATGGTTGTACAATTGACACTTCACATTGCAAAGAGATGCTCTCTCTTTTTCAGCCCCTCAATGATGTGATGTGACACTTTCTAAGCTACTTGGCACAATTGCTTGGTTTGAAGTTGCCCAGAACACATGCAACATTCTGTGCAGCTGTTGGTGGCAGCTCAGCAAGTGATTCCTTATTGTTGAATTCATGGAATGTTGATGTCCTTGTAGATTCGATTAAGCAACTTGTGAGATAAATTTCCTCTTCTTTTTTTCCCTCTGATTTGATAGCCATTGGCGTAGTAGAATGGAAGAAGATTGTGATAACATTTTTACATTTTTCTCTTTCACGGCATTTCGAATGCAGACTCCAAAAATAAATTGGACACATGTCGTGGAAAACCTGGAGCATAAGGGTTTTAATGTTCCTGATGAGAAATCATTTTATCTTTTAGTGTCCATATACACTAAAGCATGTGAGGTATTTATAAATTTCAAGGACTTCATTGTGGATCTAAAGGCCAATGGTCCTGACAATGTGTTCAACAAATGAAAATAAATCATGCAGGATCCATTTCCTCTCCATGCGGTATGCGGGTCTGTTTGGAAGAATGCTGAAGGCCAATTATCTTTTTTAAAATATGCTGTGGCTGCACCACCTGATGTATTTACGTTTGCACATTGTTCAACACGACTGGTTTTTGTTTTTTTTTGGTTCTCCCTCTCTCTCTCTCTCTCTCTCTCTCTTTTTTAAAAAAAATTTCAAAGAATACATGATCCTTGAGGCAATTAATATCCAAACTGTTCTCTCAGACATTTGCTGATTCAGCATATCTGATGAAGAAGCAAGGAAATCAGGCATGGTTATGTCTGGATCTTTTGGAGGTTTCATGTCAACTTGCTGAAAGAGGCCATGCCAGTTCGGTTCGACTGATGCTTGAACACTCTCGTACTCGCTGTCCTGAGGTTTTACTTGTTTGAATTGGTCACATAAATGTGGGTTTCTGTTTTTGAGTAATAATTTGTTCGTTATTGCTTTTGAGTAGTCATAATTGCCAAGAGTTAGTAGCAATTTTTCAAATGAATAATGATTCATTTGTTTCTTCACAGACTGCGTATAATCTTCTCCAGTATGAAGTATCGTCCACCGTATTTCCTGTGATATTAAAAGATTCTACAAAGATTGGCGCCATCCATCATCTATGGTGTGTTGATCCGAATCTTGTCCTTCGAGGATTTGTAAACACACACATTGATCCCAATAATCCACTAAGAATTTAGGACATTTGTCAGGAACTGAAGGTAATGTCGATGATGTTCTGATGGTAGTTCTCTATTTCGGAGCCTTGTAAACTTAACGTCTGAGCTGTCATATATACATGGTTCTAAGTGCATCTTTTATATGATATTTCCATCAATTGTTAACTGAATCTTTGTTTTCCTGAATGAATATTCCTATACAAAGTCTGTAACTGCTCAATGAATGTACATACATAAACGAATATTGTATTTATACATCTGCATACGTGCTTGATGCACGATTAGTTTGCTTTGCTTGTTAACTCATCATGTGCTTGCAATCTGTTTTCTTGATAATTTTTTGATTACAGATTTTGTCACCAGTATTGGATGCAACTCCATTTCCATTCAGCATTAAATTGGCTGCAATTGCTTCTCGGAAGGAGCACATAAATCTTGAGAAATGGTTAAACGAGAATTTAAGTACACATAAAGATGCTTTCTGTGAGGTAATACGAATGCCTTTTCCCTCTAATCCTTTCATAGTGATTGTATCATTCACTCCTCTCTGCTAAGGTAATTCAAAATTCTTCTGCAAGTATGAATGTTCAAACGTGCCAATGACTAGCTGTACTTCATGTTCTCAGGATTGCCTTAAGTTCTTAAAAGAAGTACTTGGTGATGGGGCAAATGATGCTGCAGATAGTTCTGTTCAACAACAACATGCTGCTATTATGAATGTTTACTAAGAAACGTGCTCTACATTCTTCAAGGTTTTGCAAAATTCATCTATTGTTAATAATGCAAATTGTTATAAATGTCTAATTAATTATTTTCCTCGGTATGAGATTTTGCGGGCAATCACTGTGTCTCTTAATGTCAATATGAAGGTTCTTCAAGCCCATTCTGGGCAGCTTGCTTCTCACCAACTTCTTCAAGAAATAAAGAGGCTGCATGTTTCATCTAACCCGAAGATTCAAAGTGCTGTAACAGATGCTGCAACTTCTGATGGAAGCTCAGAAGCTATAGAGGCAGAGGCAAACACTTACTTCCATCAAATGTTCTCAGGACAGTTGTCCATTGATGCAATGGTTCAAATGCTTGCACGCTTTAAAGAATCATCTGATAAGCGGTGGGTGACTGAATATTAAAATGTTTGGTTATCTAGATCTTTTTATTTTAATTTCTAAGCCTTTGCCAAATAATTCTCTGCTCTTTCTGGCGTCCCTTACCTCCTCTATCATTTAATCTTTTGTTTTTCTCATGCCTTTATCTTTGAGCAAATACAAGCAGAAAGGACAATGAATTCCAGTCTTTTGTTACACTAACAAACCACATCATAGTTCATCCATTCCAAGGCCACAAATTGATTATTTCATTTTTCAAGTAGTTGCTCTATGTATTTATGATCTAGCAAATTCTAGAGCATATCCCACAGCAAAATTTTCTTATAGGCTACATCTACCCTTCCATGTAATTGGATACTTCTCCATAGCAATTTCGAGATCATCACTGATGGGCATGGTCCTTAGGAACCTGGTCATCTAATGTAGCGTGCAAATCTCACACTGCATTCGCAAGTCTCACACTACATTGACATTTTGCATATATTGTTATGCATCCCATGGAAACTTTTTGAATACTCTTTTTATTTGGGTTTGCATTAGAACAAGAGGGATATAGGTAGTTTTCAGTATCTAAGCATATCGCTTGAATACAAATGTTATCAACTAATTAAGTATTTCACCATACAAATTGTCTAAGGGAACATATTTTTATTACACTTATGCATTGACCAGTCCGGGCCTAAGCATGATATCAATGGCTTAAACCTAGGCCCAGGCCCAGGCCAGCTGAGACTTGGACTTAAAATAAAAGCCTATTCACTGGGCTTTTATTGGCATATGTTACTTAAGCCTATTCACTGGGCTTTTAATCCCCAAATCTTTTTATGGCTTTATCACGGGAGACATATTTCTTATGGATATACTTGTGCCTGCACGATCCTGCTGAATTCATTATGTTATTGTTGGGTATATTTTTATGATTACCAGTTTCCCACATTATGTGGTGTTATCTATTGTACATATTACTCATCATATTGCTGATATGTTTTTCTCACCACTTGTAGAAAAGAAATATGGTTTCTTACTATTTTTATTCTTGACCATGATACAGATAGTCCCAGTTGATTGGAGTAGATGGGGTTTGTTATTATGTACTGCTGGTTTCCTCAAGCTTTATCTGCTACTTAACAGGCTTCAAATTGGAACGTGGGAAGTCTTTCAGTGTTTCAGGATCTAAAATATCTTTCAGTTCCTTCTAACTATTGTTGTTCCTTGTATATCTGTTTATTGGAAATGGTGGCAGGGCACTGTTAGCTTTTATCCCTCTAATATTTTTGTAATTTCATATTCCTCCCTCTTATTTGTTGTTTGTGTAGGGAGGCAGGTCAACTGCCTCCTCTCAAGTTTTAGCGTCCTGCCTCCTCTCACTCTTTATATCTTGTTTTAGAGTTATATTTTGGTGGATCATATCTTTATCTGACCTGCCTCCTCTCACTCTTTATATCTTGTTTTAGAGTTATATTTTGGTGGATCATATCTTTATCTATAATTTGAGACCTTGTAGTATCCCTATTTTAATCTAGCTTTGTTACTTTTTCTATTAAAAAAAATCGTATAGCATACCGATATATGGTTCTGAGTAATTTTTTTATGGCAATACTAATTGCTATAAAATATAGAATTATAATTTTAGTGGTAATTATTGTGGTTGCAAAAACTTAGATTTAGGGATAATATTTACATGTTTTAGTGGTATAAACATTTGTTGGTTTAAAGTTTCAATTTTTTTTTTTTGTAATTATAATTGTTACAATAAAAGTTGTAACTATTGGTTCACTCATCTTATTACAGCATTAACAATTATCAATTTAAAATTTAATTTTTTTTTTTAGTGATTGTAATTACTGTAATAAGTGTTCCAACCCTCATTCATTCAATCTTTTTCGGTGATTAAAAGATTTTTATCGACATTGTCATTAATCATCAATAAAATTTTTTTCAATGCTATTTTAGATCATAAAATATTTTTTTCTAGTAAATTCTTTAACAGCGAATATAGTCTTCGTTAAAAACTATCATTGTATAGATGAATACAGGTCTCTTTTTTGAAAAAAAAAAATAAAAAAAAAAAAGTGTTCTCTTTCAACCCAAAGTCCCATTTTCTTGTTTTCTTAGCATAAAAAAATCATTTTTAGTTGTATGATAACATCAATAGAAGTGTTATTCTTTACAGCACGTCTCCGCTTCTTACTCGGTGCATCAATTTTCTGCGCCTATCACGGATTTATTTAGTGCAAGGGATTGGTAGCAGGTCCTGTCACGTCCATGGAAAAGTGAAACGAGGTTTAATTCCCAATTTCTCCAGCAGAAGCACAGCAACCATATAATGAGATACCCATGAATCATGTTCGTCTTCGGATCTAATTCCAACTTCACCATCATGTAGAAAGCTTAAAAATATTTGAGAAAGGGCTACCCCATTTATATGATCCGTTGCCAAAAAACATATTTCTATCAAAAAGGAAAGTTCTCATCTTATTGTGGATGAAGGAGCGTATGTCAATTGGTTCGATTAATTAATAACGTTGCTCATAATTAACATCACTGACCTCGATTTGAATTCCATCTATTTTAAAATCTACAATCCTAATAAATTCGATGGGTGATTAAAATCTCTCACCTGGCGACCACTGTACAAGCTGTCTAATTGATACACAATAATTTTCACAATTTAGAGGTCCATCCTTCCAAACAAATATCATCTATATCTTTATCTATGATTATTAATTTGATACAATTCTTTATCTATAATTATATTTTTGGTAACTATCTATGACTATTCAATACACTTCGACTGGATTAGAGTTTAGCTGGCCTTCTTATGTCCGTCCAGGGGTTGTCGTGCAAGAAAGAAACAACCTCTAGGGTGGGTTGCCAAATATCTCTTTGTCGAGTTACGTATTGCATTATTGTTAGCTTGCTTTTCTCCTTGTTAGTGTTATACATGCCACCACAACTTATTTGCTTCAAACGTATCAAAAAAAGAAAAAAACTTATTTGTTTTACTCCATGTAGTAGAAGGGAAGTGGTGCAATTCAGAGTGGTGTTGGCAAAAATTAGAGAGTGGATGGGTATCGGTCTAGCGACATATCAATGTCATGCTGAACATGAAGCTAGGAGACATAATGGTGGGTATTGGTATGGAAACTGATCATCGTCAGATCGAGTTAGAATAGAGATAGACGAGATCACCGTCGGAGAGACCTACAAAATAAAGTCCTATCTAGAACCGATGAGGATGGCTCCGGCAGGATCCTCCGACGATCAAGTCAGCTCTGACCAATAGATATGAAGTGCTTTAGAACGAATTCGGCAAAGTTTAGAGGAGAAGAGAAAAGCTTAGAGCTTAGCATATATAGAGGATCCTTTTTATAGACGAAACTTGATGGTGATAGCTATAGCTGTCTGATGGTGGGCCGCTCGAAACTGCACCGAATTTGATGCGAATAGGATGGTATCGTCAGGTCGATAGTGACAGCCATATTGTCTGACAGTGGTGGGTTGCTCGAGGTCTGGTGAAGTCAGTCATAGAGGAGTGCGTCTGTAGCGTCGCCTGTGGCAGACTGATGGTGACCGTTCGTCCAGATTTAATAGCAATGGCTCTGAGAAAGCAGGCATCGATCGGTGAACTTCGGTACGTATCAATTTCATAGGAGTTCGGACTCATAGAGGAGTTCGATCGAGGGGAAGCTCGGAAGGAGTTCAATCGAAGGAGTGTAGAGGAAGCTCGACTGCTGAGGAGTTCGGAAGGAGCTCACCGCTGAGGAGTCTGACCGGCCGAAGGGGATGTCTGGGAGGAGTCTGGCTCCTGAAAAAGTTCGACTGAAGGAGAAGCATGGAGGAAGTTTGGCTCTCATGGGCGTCTGATTGGAAGAGCGTGAAAAGAGTTCGGTTCTCGCGGAAGTCCGACTGAAGCTCGACTGCTGTGGAGTTCGGTCGGATGAAGAAGTTTGATTAAGATCCGTCCGCTGAAGCTCTTCCGTGACTACCGATTGCGTTAAGTTAGGCATCAAATCGGACTTCGAAGCGAGATTTATTTCCAACAGTGAACTAAAATTTATATATATATATATATATATATATATATATTACATTCTTGTCATATTTGCAATAGCAATAGTTCAACATCAAATGATGGAGCGCAGTGGCCAATGGCATGTCAGACTCAAAATCAACAAGGGAAAATGTGCCGTGTACATTCTAGATTAAATAGCCATACGTGCACGCAACATGATAGAGCGCAATGCGATAGGATGGGCAATCTAGGGAAAAATATAGCATGTGTTCTTTTTCATTGAAAACTATACTCGTATCATCAGTGCAAATAGCTACGTGTGCATGCAAAGTGATAGAGCACAAAAGCTAAAAGGAAAAACAGACATGTAATTTTTGTATATACAAGTGTGGTAATAGCATTAGCATTCGGAGCACAACAAAAGAGCAACTTATATAATTAAATATTTTTATTACCAACATAAAATAATCTAATTAATTAACTTTTTTGAATAGGCTTTATCATCATTTTGTGGTCTCAATAATTGAAGGTCAAATTGGTGGTTCTATTCGTTCCTTGCAATGTTGGAAAAATGATTTAGACACTGAGCAATGGATCCATATGCTTAGATCAACATCAAGACTTACGAGGGCCATAGAGGTGAGAGTGATGCAAGTTAATATCAAGTGCTTAATTCAAGGAGACGTAACCAACGAAATGATTGAGCTTAGAAAGGAGCATTATGAAAATGATCAAATTATGTTGGTGATGAAGATGGTCAAATGACTTATAAAAATCACCCATGTTATATTTGGTAGTTTAGCTCGAGCAAATAACTCAACCTAGCAAATGTTGACTCAAATTGTTTAATCTAATCATTTTCAACAATCAAATTAGGATCAAGCAATATATAGTTTATCCATGGTTAGGATTTGGTTTGAGGCTAGCTAGTCACCCCAATGGATCACCACATATATAGTCATATTCTTTATATATAAAATTTACCAAATCCCATCTTAACATATTCATTTTTTTTTTTTTTTGGTTTTAGGTTATTCAAATATTTTTAACTTTAAGCAGCAAGAAATCCATTTTGTTCCCATGGAGATAACCTGCCAGCTACTCTAACAATCCTAATTACTATTGTTAGATGCCACCTTATAAGCTTGCTAGTTGTTCCTCAATATTGAAAGGTGTGGGGAGTGTTTCTATCTTGGGCCTGTTTGGATAATTGGATCCAAATCCCATGGTATTCATCAATTGGACTAGTATAATCATCAAAAAAAAAAAAAGAAAAAAAAAGGCATTAGATTCAGACACAACTCACTTAAAAGATAGTCTGAAATACTCTTAGATATCGGCTTAATCTAATATATATATATATATATATTATTTTTTTTTTTTTAATGATTGTATTGGTTCAATCTACAAATCTTGTTGGGGATAAATCTCGCTCCTGTCGAAGTTCAGTCTGGTGCTTAGCGTAATGCAGCTAGTAATCACGGAAGAGCGTCGATCGAAAATTTTTTCTTCAGCGATCGAACCCCACCTGATCTCCTCCAGAATTGAACTCATTCAGTAGCCGAACTCCTCCAGCTAGATTTCGAACCCAATCGAACTCCTCAGCGATCGAGCTTCAGTTGAACTTTTCTAGCGGTCGAACTCCTTTCGGATTCCTCCAGCAGTCGGACTTCTACGAGAGCCGAACTCCTTCCAGATTTCTCCTCCAGTCGGATTTCTATGATAGCCGAACTCCTTCCGAACTTCTCTAGCTGGACTCCGAACCCAATCGAACTCCTCAGTGGTCGAACCCAATCGAACTCCTCAGCGGTTGAACCCAATCAAACTCCTCAGCGGTCGAGCACTAGCCAAACTTTTCTAATGGCCGAACTTCTTTCGGATTCCTCCAGCAGTCAGACTTTTATGGGAGCCGAACTCTTTCTAGATTCCTCCTCTAGTCAGACTTCTACGGAAGCTGAACTCTTTCTGGATTCCTCCTCCAATCGAACTTTTATGGGAGCTGAA
>QRFJ01000188.1:57864-162640 GCA_006176705.1 Cocos nucifera
GCGCGAAAAATATTTTTTCGCTCCACTTTTCGTGCACTCATTCGAACCCGCGCACAGACTCAGCCCGCGTAAAATATCTTTGCTTTCCTTCAGTTCGTCCCCAGTAAAATCCTCGTGCCCTAGCTGCTGCTCCGGTCGCCGTTGCCGTCGTTGCCGTCGATCGTCTTGGCTTACCTTGCCTCGGAAGATCGGGCCATTTTCCTCCTTGCTTCACTGCACATGGACGGTGGAGAAACAGCGATGCGTTCCAGATACTCCGCCGGCACTTTTAGGCTTAAAATTCTTTCCAACACCTCATTTTTGTGGCCCAACCAAGTCCCCTACCGCCCCCTCTCTTCTCTTCTTGGACCCAACCTCTCCTCCTCTTCCCACTTTCCGGCAATCCCGTCGCTGGAATCTATCTCCATGGCGAGGATTGTCGGCCGAGTTCTCCCTCTCGCCACCCGATCACCCGTCCGTCCTCCTCCTCCTCCTGCGCTGATCGCCACCGCTCTCTAGTGGCGGCCGCGGGGTATTCCGATGGCCTCGTCGCATCTCTCTGCTTCGGTTCTTTGCTCGCCTTTCTCTTCCGATTCCCAGAGAAGGGGATTTCATGTCTCGTCTAGGTATTCGCGATCACCGGTGCTCTTCGGGGGTTCTTCTGGTCGCTGAGGGGATTTCGGAAGATGAGACGGAGGCTGGCGGCCAAGAAGCTGGCGCTCAAGGAGAAGCAGCTAGAACTCAACGTCAAAATCAGCATCGAAGAAGAACCGCCCAACGATCCTGAAGTTTTGGTAACTCAGCATTGATTCATTTTTCTCTTAGATTAGCTGCGGTTGGGGAATAATGGACTTCCAGATTTGCTTTTTATTGATACATAGGTTTTTAAGGTGATAAAAGTATATTCTCGAGGGAAATTATTGATTTCATGGTCATTGGCTGATATTAAAGGTGGAATAATGTTCGAAGCATGTAGATTGTTTTACCAAAATCTTATCTTTATTACAACTCAAGGACAGCTCTTTATTTCTACCAACCACAATGCTTACGAATGACAACTCTTGGAGGTATTTATTTATTTGTTTTTATAAAGAGTTGATTATAACTGTATTCTATGCTCACTGGTTTCCATGTATCAATAATATTAACAATTCAAGGGCTACTTCCCCCAAATTCTCTTTGTAGATTATTGGATCTGTTCTCTGGATGCTCTGGCAATGATTTTGAGACTGTTTTAGCGGAGATAGAGAAGGAAATGAGCATGGCTGATGTTAGGACAGAATTGGGCTATGGTTGTACAATTGACACTTCACATTGCAAAGAGATGCTCTCTCTTTTTCAGCCCCTCAATGATGTGATGTGACACTTTCTAAGCTACTTGGCACAATTGCTTGGTTTGAAGTTGCCCAGAACACATGCAACATTCTGTGCAGCTGTTGGTGGCAGCTCAGCAAGTGATTCCTTATTGTTGAATTCATGGAATGTTGATGTCCTTGTAGATTCGATTAAGCAACTTGTGAGATAAATTTCCTCTTCTTTTTTTCCCTCTGATTTGATAGCCATTGGCGTAGTAGAATGGAAGAAGATTGTGATAACATTTTTACATTTTTCTCTTTCACGGCATTTCGAATGCAGACTCCAAAAATAAATTGGACACATGTCGTGGAAAACCTGGAGCATAAGGGTTTTAATGTTCCTGATGAGAAATCATTTTATCTTTTAGTGTCCATATACACTAAAGCATGTGAGGTATTTATAAATTTCAAGGACTTCATTGTGGATCTAAAGGCCAATGGTCCTGACAATGTGTTCAACAAATGAAAATAAATCATGCAGGATCCATTTCCTCTCCATGCGGTATGCGGGTCTGTTTGGAAGAATGCTGAAGGCCAATTATCTTTTTTAAAATATGCTGTGGCTGCACCACCTGATGTATTTACGTTTGCACATTGTTCAACACGACTGGTTTTTGTTTTTTTTTGGTTCTCCCTCTCTCTCTCTCTCTCTCTCTCTCTTTTTTAAAAAAAATTTCAAAGAATACATGATCCTTGAGGCAATTAATATCCAAACTGTTCTCTCAGACATTTGCTGATTCAGCATATCTGATGAAGAAGCAAGGAAATCAGGCATGGTTATGTCTGGATCTTTTGGAGGTTTCATGTCAACTTGCTGAAAGAGGCCATGCCAGTTCGGTTCGACTGATGCTTGAACACTCTCGTACTCGCTGTCCTGAGGTTTTACTTGTTTGAATTGGTCACATAAATGTGGGTTTCTGTTTTTGAGTAATAATTTGTTCGTTATTGCTTTTGAGTAGTCATAATTGCCAAGAGTTAGTAGCAATTTTTCAAATGAATAATGATTCATTTGTTTCTTCACAGACTGCGTATAATCTTCTCCAGTATGAAGTATCGTCCACCATATTTCCTGTGATATTAAAAGATTCTACAAAGATTGGCGCCATCCATCATCTATGGTGTGTTGATCCGAATCTTGTCCTTCGAGGATTTGTAAACACACACATTGATCCCAATAATCCACTAAGAATTTAGGACATTTGTCAGGAACTGAAGGTAATGTCGATGATGTTCTGATGGTAGTTCTCTATTTCGGAGCCTTGTAAACTTAACGTCTGAGCTGTCATATATACATGGTTCTAAGTGCATCTTTTATATGATATTTCCATCAATTGTTAACTGAATCTTTGTTTTCCTGAATGAATATTCCTATACAAAGTCTGTAACTGCTCAATGAATGTACATACATAAACGAATATGTATTTATACATCTGCATACGTGCTTGATGCACGATTAGTTTGCTTTGCTTGTTAACTCATCATGTGCTTGCAATCTGTTTTCTTGATAATTTTTTGATTACAGATTTTGTCACCAGTATTGGATGCAACTCCATTTCCATTCAGCATTAAATTGGCTGCAATTGCTTCTCGGAAGGAGCACATAAATCTTGAGAAATGGTTAAACGAGAATTTAAGTACACATAAAGATGCTTTCTGTGAGGTAATACGAATGCCTTTTCCCTCTAATCCTTTCATAGTGATTGTATCATTCACTCCTCTCTGCTAAGGTAATTCAAAATTCTTCTGCAAGTATGAATGTTCAAACGTGCCAATGACTAGCTGTACTTCATGTTCTCAGGATTGCCTTAAGTTCTTAAAAGAAGTACTTGGTGATGGGGCAAATGATGCTGCAGATAGTTCTGTTCAACAACAACATGCTGCTATTATGAATGTTTACTAAGAAACGTGCTCTACATTCTTCAAGGTTTTGCAAAATTCATCTATTGTTAATAATGCAAATTGTTATAAATGTCTAATTAATTATTTTCCTCGGTATGAGATTTTGCGGGCAATCACTGTGTCTCTTAATGTCAATATGAAGGTTCTTCAAGCCCATTCTGGGCAGCTTGCTTCTCACCAACTTCTTCAAGAAATAAAGAGGCTGCATGTTTCATCTAACCCGAAGATTCAAAGTGCTGTAACAGATGCTGCAACTTCTGATGGAAGCTCAGAAGCTATAGAGGCAGAGGCAAACACTTACTTCCATCAAATGTTCTCAGGACAGTTGTCCATTGATGCAATGGTTCAAATGCTTGCACGCTTTAAAGAATCATCTGATAAGCGGTGGGTGACTGAATATTAAAATGTTTGGTTATCTAGATCTTTTTATTTTAATTTCTAAGCCTTTGCCAAATAATTCTCTGCTCTTTCTGGCGTCCCTTACCTCCTCTATCATTTAATCTTTTGTTTTTCTCATGCCTTTATCTTTGAGCAAATACAAGCAGAAAGGACAATGAATTCCAGTCTTTTGTTACACTAACAAACCACATCATAGTTCATCCATTCCAAGGCCACAAATTGATTATTTCATTTTTCAAGTAGTTGCTCTATGTATTTATGATCTAGCAAATTCTAGAGCATATCCCACAGCAAAATTTTCTTATAGGCTACATCTACCCTTCCATGTAATTGGATACTTCTCCATAGCAATTTCGAGATCATCACTGATGGGCATGGTCCTTAGGAACCTGGTCATCTAATGTAGCGTGCAAATCTCACACTGCATTCACAAGTCTCACACTACATTGACATTTTGCATATATTGTTATGCATCCCATGGAAACTTTTTGAATACTCTTTTTATTTGGGTTTGCATTAGACAAGAGGGATATAGGTAGTTTTCAGTATCTAAGCATATCGCTTGAATACAAATGTTATCAACTAATTAAGTATTTCACCATACAAATTGTCTAAGGGAACATATTTTTATTACACTTATGCATTGACCAGTCCGGGCCTAAGCATGATATCAATGGCTTAAACCTAGGCCCAGGCCCAGGCCAGCTGAGACTTGGACTTAAAATAAAAGCCTATTCACTGGGCTTTTATTGGCATATGTTACTTAAGCCTATTCACTGGGCTTTTAATCCTCCAAATCTTTTTATGGCTTTATCACGGGAGACATATTTCTTATGGATATACTTGTGCCTGCATGATCCTGCTGAATTCATTATGTTATTGTTGGGTATATTTTTATGATTACCAGTTTCCCACATTATGTGGTGTTATCTATTGTACATATTACTCATCATATTGCTGATATGTTTTTCTCACCACTTGTAGAAAAGAAATATGGTTTCTTACTATTTTTATTCTTGACCATGATACAGATAGTCCCAGTTGATTGGAGTAGATGGGGTTTGTTATTATGTACTGCTGGTTTCCTCAAGCTTTATCTGCTACTTAACAGGCTTCAAATTGGAACGTGGGAAGTCTTTCAGTGTTTCAGGATCTAAAATATCTTTCAGTTCCTTCTAACTATTGTTGTTCCTTGTATATCTGTTTATTGGAAATGGTGGCAGGGCACTGTTAGCTTTTATCCCTCTAATATTTTTGTAATTTCATATTCCTCCCTCTTATTTGTTGTTTGTGTAGGGAGGCAGGTCAACTGCCTCCTCTCAAGTTTTAGCGTCCTGCCTCCTCTCACTCTTTATATCTTGTTTTAGAGTTATATTTTGGTGGATCATATCTTTATCTGACCTGCCTCCTCTCACTCTTTATGTCTTGTTTTGGAGTTATATTTTGGTGGATCATATCTTTATCAATAATTTTGAGACCTTGTATTATTCCCTATTTTAATCTAGCTTTGTTACTCTTTTCTATTAAAAAAAAATTCGTATAGCATACGAATATATGGTTCAGAAGTAATTTTTTTCATGGCAATACTAATTGCTATAAAATATAGAATTATAATTTTAGTGGTAATTATTGTGCAGTTGCAAAAACTTAGATTTAGAGGATAATATTTACAGGTTTTAGTGGTATAAACATTTGTTGGTTTAAAGTTTCAATTTTTTTTTTTTGTAATTATAATTGTTACAATAAAAGTTGTAACTATTGGTTCACTCATCTTATTACAGCATTAACAATTATCAATTTAAAATTTAATTTTTTTTTTTAGTGATTGTAATTACTGTAATAAGTGTTCCAACCCTCATTCATTCAATCTTTTTCGGTGATTAAAAGATTTTTATCGACATTGTCATTAATCATCAATAAAATTTTTTTCAATGCTATTTTAGATCATAAAATATTTTTTTCTAGTAAATTCTTTAACAGCGAATATAGTCTTCGTTAAAAACTATCATTGTATAGATGAATACAGGTCTCTTTTTTGAAAAAAAAAATAAAAAAAAAAAAGTGTTCTCTTTCAACCCAAAGTCCCATTTTCTTGTTTTCTTAGCATAAAAAAATCATTTTTAGTTGTATGATAACATCAATAGAAGTGTTATTCTTTACAGCACGTCTCCGCTTCTTACTCGGTGCATCAATTTTCTGCGCCTATCACGGATTTATTTAGTGCAAGGGATTGGTAGCAGGTCCTGTCACGTCCATGGAAAAGTGAAACGAGGTTTAATTCCCAATTTCTCCAGCAGAAGCACAGCAACCATATAATGAGATACCCATGAATCATGTTCGTCTTCGGATCTAATTCCAACTTCACCATCATGTAGAAAGCTTAAAAATATTTGAGAAAGGGCTACCCCATTTATATGATCCGTTGCCAAAAAACATATTTCTATCAAAAAGGAAAGTTCTCATCTTATTGTGGATGAAGGAGCGTATGTCAATTGGTTCGATTAATTAATAACGTTGCTCATAATTAACATCACTGACCTCGATTTGAATTCCATCTATTTTAAAATCTACAATCCTAATAAATTCGATGGGTGATTAAAATCTCTCACCTGGCGACCACTGTACAAGCTGTCTAATTGATACACAATAATTTTCACAATTTAGAGGTCCATCCTTCCAAACAAATATCATCTATATCTTTATCTATGATTATTAATTTGATACAATTCTTTATCTATAATTATATTTTTGGTAACTATCTATGACTATTCAATACACTTCGACTGGATTAGAGTTTAGCTGGCCTTCTTATGTCCGTCCAGGGGTTGTCGTGCAAGAAAGAAACAACCTCTAGGGTGGGTTGCCAAATATCTCTTTGTCGAGTTACGTATTGCATTATTGTTAGCTTGCTTTTCTCCTTGTTAGTGTTATACATGCCACCACAACTTATTTGCTTCAAACGTATCAAAAAAAGAAAAAAACTTATTTGTTTTACTCCATGTAGTAGAAGGGAAGTGGTGCAATTCAGAGTGGTGTTGGCAAAAATTAGAGAGTGGATGGGTATCGGTCTAGCGACATATCAATGTCATGCTGAACATGAAGCTAGGAGACATAATGGTGGGTATTGGTATGGAAACTGATCATCGTCAGATCGAGTTAGAATAGAGATAGACGAGATCACCGTCGGAGAGACCTACAAAATAAAGTCCTATCTAGAACCGATGAGGATGGCTCCGGCAGGATCCTCCGACGATCAAGTCAGCTCTGACCAATAGATATGAAGTGCTTTAGAACGAATTCGGCAAAGTTTAGAGGAGAAGAGAAAAGCTTAGAGCTTAGCATATATAGAGGATCCTTTTTATAGACGAAACTTGATGGTGATAGCTATAGCTGTCTGATGGTGGGCCGCTCGAAACTGCACCGAATTTGATGCGAATAGGATGGTATCGTCAGGTCGATAGTGACAGCCATATTGTCTGACAGTGGTGGGTTGCTCGAGGTCTGGTGAAGTCAGTCATAGAGGAGTGCGTCTGTAGCGTCGCCTGTGGCAGACTGATGGTGACCGTTCGTCCAGATTTAATAGCAATGGCTCTGAGAAAGCAGGCATCGATCGGTGAACTTCGGTACGTATCAATTTCATAGGAGTTCGGACTCATAGAGGAGTTCGATCGAGGGGAAGCTCGGAAGGAGTTCAATCGAAGGAGTGTAGAGGAAGCTCGACTGCTGAGGAGTTCGGAAGGAGCTCACCGCTGAGGAGTCTGACCGGCCGAAGGGGATGTCTGGGAGGAGTCTGGCTCCTGAAAAAGTTCGACTGAAGGAGAAGCATGGAGGAAGTTTGGCTCTCATGGGCGTCTGATTGGAAGAGCGTGAAAAGAGTTCGGTTCTCGCGGAAGTCCGACTGAAGCTCGACTGCTGTGGAGTTCGGTCGGATGAAGAAGTTTGATTAAGATCCGTCCGCTGAAGCTCTTCCGTGACTACCGATTGCGTTAAGTTAGGCATCAAATCGGACTTCGAAGCGAGATTTATTTCCAACAGTGAACTAAAATTTATATATATATATATATATATATATATATATTACATTCTTGTCATATTTGCAATAGCAATAGTTCAACATCAAATGATGGAGCGCAGTGGCCAATGGCATGTCAGACTCAAAATCAACAAGGGAAAATGTGCCGTGTACATTCTAGATTAAATAGCCATACGTGCACGCAACATGATAGAGCGCAATGCGATAGGATGGGCAATCTAGGGAAAAATATAGCATGTGTTCTTTTTCATTGAAAACTATACTCGTATCATCAGTGCAAATAGCTACGTGTGCATGCAAAGTGATAGAGCACAAAAGCTAAAAGGAAAAACAGACATGTAATTTTTGTATATACAAGTGTGGTAATAGCATTAGCATTCGGAGCACAACAAAAGAGCAACTTATATAATTAAATATTTTTATTACCAACATAAAATAATCTAATTAATTAACTTTTTTGAATAGGCTTTATCATCATTTTGTGGTCTCAATAATTGAAGGTCAAATTGGTGGTTCTATTCGTTCCTTGCAATGTTGGAAAAATGATTTAGACACTGAGCAATGGATCCATATGCTTAGATCAACATCAAGACTTACGAGGGCCATAGAGGTGAGAGTGATGCAAGTTAATATCAAGTGCTTAATTCAAGGAGACGTAACCAACGAAATGATTGAGCTTAGAAAGGAGCATTATGAAAATGATCAAATTATGTTGGTGATGAAGATGGTCAAATGACTTATAAAAATCACCCATGTTATATTTGGTAGTTTAGCTCGAGCAAATAACTCAACCTAGCAAATGTTGACTCAAATTGTTTAATCTAATCATTTTCAACAATCAAATTAGGATCAAGCAATATATAGTTTATCCATGGTTAGGATTTGGTTTGAGGCTAGCTAGTCACCCCAATGGATCACCACATATATAGTCATATTCTTTATATATAAAATTTACCAAATCCCATCTTAACATATTCATTTTTTTTTTTTTTTGGTTTTAGGTTATTCAAATATTTTTAACTTTAAGCAGCAAGAAATCCATTTTGTTCCCATGGAGATAACCTGCCAGCTACTCTAACAATCCTAATTACTATTGTTAGATGCCACCTTATAAGCTTGCTAGTTGTTCCTCAATATTGAAAGGTGTGGGGAGTGTTTCTATCTTGGGCCTGTTTGGATAATTGGATCCAAATCCCATGGTATTCATCAATTGGACTAGTATAATCATCAAAAAAAAAAAAAGAAAAAAAAAGGCATTAGATTCAGACACAACTCACTTAAAAGATAGTCTGAAATACTCTTAGATATCGGCTTAATCTAATATATATATATATATATATTATTTTTTTTTTTTTAATGATTGTATTGGTTCAATCTACAAATCTTGTTGGGGATAAATCTCGCTCCTGTCGAAGTTCAGTCTGGTGCTTAGCGTAATGCAGCTAGTAATCACGGAAGAGCGTCGATCGAAAATTTTTTCTTCAGCGATCGAACCCCACCTGATCTCCTCCAGAATTGAACTCATTCAGTAGCCGAACTCCTCCAGCTAGATTTCGAACCCAATCGAACTCCTCAGCGATCGAGCTTCAGTTGAACTTTTCTAGCGGTCGAACTCCTTTCGGATTCCTCCAGCAGTCGGACTTCTACGAGAGCCGAACTCCTTCCAGATTTCTCCTCCAGTCGGATTTCTATGATAGCCGAACTCCTTCCGAACTTCTCTAGCTGGACTCCGAACCCAATCGAACTCCTCAGTGGTCGAACCCAATCGAACTCCTCAGCGGTTGAACCCAATCAAACTCCTCAGCGGTCGAGCACTAGCCAAACTTTTCTAATGGCCGAACTTCTTTCGGATTCCTCCAGCAGTCAGACTTTTATGGGAGCCGAACTCTTTCTAGATTCCTCCTCTAGTCAGACTTCTACGGAAGCTGAACTCTTTCTGGATTCCTCCTCCAATCGAACTTTTATGGGAGCTGAACTTCTTCCGGACTCCTCAAGTAGTAGGGCTTCTACGGAAGCCAAACTCCTCCAGCTGGACTTCGAACCCAATCGAACTCGACACCATAAACCTCAGAAACTTTTCAGAGGTCACATCAAAGGCACATTTGGTCGGGTTCAGCTTCATCTTATGCTTTCTGAGTGCACTGAAGATCTTTTCAAGGTCAGCAAGGTGGTTTATAGAAGTTCGGCTTTTGACGAGCATGTCATTCATATACACTTCCATATTATGGTCGATCTGCTTCTTAAATATTTTGTTGACCAGGTGCTGGTATGTTGCCCCTGCATTCTTGAGCCCAAAGGGCATAACCCTGTAACAGTAAAGACCACAGTCAGTAATAAAAGCAGTTTTCTCCTTATCCTCTAGCGCCATCCGTATCTGGTTATAGCCGAAGAAGGCATCCATGAAGGTGAGGAGCTCATGGCCCGAGGTTGCATCTACCAGTTGATCAATCCTGCAAAAAGGGTAGCTGTCTTTTGGACAAGCTTTATTCAGCATTTTGAAGTCTATACACATCCTCCACTTGTTGTTTGTCTTTTTGACGAGGATAACATTTGAGATCCAGGTTGGATAGTTGACTTTCCGAATGAATCCAGCTTTAAGGAGCTTGCCTACTTCTTCTAACTCAAGCATTTCAGACCTTGTTCATTTTAGATCTTGTTCATTTTAGACGAAATTGGGGGAGAAGCTCTGACAGCCATTCCAGCTTCGGTAACTCAAGCACCACCTACGGTCATGGTGGATGCGGAGTAGTTCAACCTGCTGATCTAGCAGGTTCGTGGCCTCACGGATGTGATGCAGACCATACATCGGTAGGCTTCGGTATCAGTTCGGCCAAAGTAAGCTTCTTCAGAGCCCCATGATCCAATCTAGGAATGGCCGACCTTAACTACCCGGCCTTTGATCTCCGAAAAGGAAAAGCAGAGGATGGAAGACCCTAGCTCAGACCACAACTCGATCCAGGGGGAAGCTTTGCGCCCGTTCCACCAGAAAACTTTGAAGATCAACGATCGTGAAGATCTTCTGAATCAAAGGCTCTTAGAAATGAGTCGACGAATTGAAGAGCTCCGTTATACTCCCTCCTCACATGGTAATGATATTTGCACTGACCCTCTTTTTTTTCAGAGAATCATGCAGGAATCAATCCCGCCGAACTTCAAGCTCCCACAGTTCGAGAGTTACGATGGAACCTCCAATCCAATCGATCACCTAAAGGCCTTTTAGACAATGATGTTGCTTTATGGCGCATTAGATGCTATTTTATATCGAATTTTTTTGTCCATCCTTAAGGGAGCAGTCAGAAACTGGTACTTAATACTTAAGTCGGATACCATCTTTTTCTTTAATCAGATGAGCCATCAGTTCGTGGCTCATTTCGTCAGTAGTCGATTTTTGTGCCGAGATTCGAATTTTTTGATGAACATCAAGCAGAAGGAGAAAAAATTCATCCAAACTTATGTCACCCAGTTTAGTGCCACTATATTGGAGGTTTGAAATCTGGACCAATCAGTTTTAATGACTGCACTCAAGGACGACCTCCAGAAGAATGATTTGCTATTCTCCTTGGAGAAGAAGTATCCTAGGAACTTTGCCGATCTGCTAGCTCGGGCTAAAGGTTACGCCCGAGCTGAAGAGGCCTTCAAGGTCAGGGATGATGAAGCCTTTGGTAAGCGGCGAATCGACGAGTCGGACGAACCCACTGAGGAAGAAAAGCCGAGCGAAGTTAGGCCACGCTTCCAAACTTTCTTTGAGCGAAAGCAAGTCCAAACTCCTCTCCGAACTTAGAAGCAAGGAAGCCCAAATAGAAGGGCGCGGTGAGGTTCTTCCCAACAAAGATTTCACAACTATGCCCCCCTCAATGCTTCAAAAACTTAAGTGCTGATAAAAATTAGGGAACAACTATCGAGGTCGGAAAGGATGCGCTCTTATCTCTGCAAGCGCAATCCTAACAAGTTCTATCTTTATCATCGTGATCACGGTCATGACACTGAGAAGTGTATCCAACTCCAAGATGAGATTGAGGAGCTCATTAGGCCAGGCAGGTTAGGCCGATTCCTACGGTGATGGCCTGAAGGATGGGAAGATCGATCGAGGGCATTATCGTAGCCTAAGCCACCAAGGAAGGAGGATCAACAAGAAGATCGGCCGTCTCTCGGTATCATCAACACGATCTCGAGGGAACTTCGGCAAGGAGAGGCTAGCAGATCTGAGGGATCGGTGAAGAGATGGAGGACTGAAGAATCCATAATCTTCACTGAGGCAGATGCTCAAGGGATCCAATTCCTCCACAATGATGCGGTTGTAATCTCTTTAAACATTATCGATTACGATGTATGCCATATTTTAGTAGATAATAAAAGCTCGATCGACGTATTGTTTTATGATGCCTTCTCGAAAATGTCCTTACTCAATAACCACTTGGAGCCTATGAACTCCCCATTGATAAGCTTCACTGACGATGCCGTACCAATTGAGGGCATAATAACTTTAGCCGTGACTGCGGGGCAACACCCGAAGCTAGCTAAGGCATAGGTTGACTTTTTAGTTGTAAGGACTCCATTCGCCTATAATGCTATTCTCGACCGACCTGGTCTAAATGCACTTCGGACAGTGGTATCAACTTATTATTTGAAGATGAAGTTTTCGATGAGTTATGGGATCGAAGAGGTTAGAAAAGATCAAGCTCTGATAAGGCATTGCTACTCAATCGTCCTGCATAAGAAAAAATAGTCCGATCCTTATCCTGTTGACGGACTAGATATCCGCGACGATCTTACCGAGGAGCGGGATGAGTCTATGGAGGATCTCGTATCTGTACCTTTGAACGATGGAAACGTGGAGCACGCTGTACAAATTGGCTCCAACTTGGGGGATGAGGTTCGAAAATAACTTATCACCTTCCTCAGGAAGAATGCGGACGTCTTCACCTGGGCCTCAACAGATATGCCAGGAATTGATGTCGAAGTTATGGAACATCGGCTGGCCATTGATCCGAAGTATCGATCGATAAAAGAAAAACTACGCAGCCATGCCCCAGAGAGGTAAAAAGCAATTATGGAAGAAGTAGGCAAGCTTCTCAAAGCTGGGTTTATCCGAAAAGTCAACTATCCGACCTGGATCTCAAATGTGATCCTCGTCAAAAAGATAAATAACAAGTGGAGGATGTGTATAGACTTCAAAAAGTTGAACAAAACCTGTCCAAAAGATAGCTACCCTCTTTCGAGGATTGATCAACTGGTAGATACAACCTTGGGCCATGAGCTCCTCACCTTCATGGATGCCTTCTTCCTAACAACGGTCCTTATGTGCCCTCACAGTTCGTTAGAAATAGGAGGAGAATCTTATCCTAACATGAGCAAAATCGAAGATCTCATTCATTTTAGACGAGATGGGAGGAGAAGCCCTGACAATAGCCCTTATGTACCCCCACAGTCCGTTAGAAATGGAGAAAAACCTCATCCTAACGCGAGCAAAGTCGAAGGCCTCATTCATTTTAGACGAGATGGAAGGAGAGGCCCTGACAATGGCCTTTATGTGCTCCCACAGCCCATTAGAATTAGGAGGAGGATCTCGTCCTAAGGTGAGGAAAGTCGAAGACCTCGTTCATTTTAGACGAGATGGGAGGAGAGGCTCTGACAACGATCCTTATGTGCCCCCACAGTCCATTAGAAATAGGAGGAGGACCTCATCCTAATGTGAGCAAAATCGAAGGTCTCGTTCATTTTAGACGAGATAGGGGGAGAGGCCCGGACAACGGCCCTTATGTGCTCCGACAACGGCCCTTATGTGCCCCCACAATCCGTTAGAAATAGGAGGACCTCGTTCTAACGTGAGCAAAGTCGAAGGCCTTATTCATTTTAGACGAGATGAGGGAAGAGACTCTGACAATGACTCTTATGTGCTCCTACAGTCCATTAGGAATAGGAGGAGAACCTCATCCTAACGTGAGCAAAGTCAAAGGCCTCCTTCATTTTAGATGAGATGGGGGAGAGGCCCAAACAATGGTCCTTATGTACCTCCATAGTCCGTTAGGAACAGAAAGAGAATCTCGTCCTAACATGAGCAAAGTCGAAGGCCTCGTTCATTTTAGACGAGATGGGGGGCTTCTACAAGAGCTGAACTTCTTCCGAACTCCTCCAGCAGTTAGGCTTCTATGAGAGCCAAACTTCTTCCGGACTATTTCTTCAGACGGATTCCTACAGACGATCCCACTACTGAACGGTTATAATTATCATTTATCATGATAATTACGATTATCATTTATCAGGATAATCATGATTGGTATTTATCACGATAATTACGATTGTCATTTATCAGGACGATTACGATGAACATTTATCAGAATGATTACGACGGTCATTTATCAAGACAGTTACAACAAGCTCCATCTATAAAAAGGGATCCTCCAGATACGTTTTTTAAAATGCTCTTTTTTCTTTTCCGAAATTCTGTCGAACTTCTCTCTAAGCACTCCATTTTTGTTGGCCAGAAGAGCTAACTTGACCGTCGGAGGATCCTACCGAAGCCACCACCACTGACTCCAGACGGAACTTTATTTTGCAAGTCACCAATGGCGATCTTGTCTTTCTCGATTTCAGCTCGATCCGACGTCAACCAAATTTTGCACCAACAAATTTCATAAAATTTGATATTTGATTATCCAAATAGATGCCTCAGGGTTTTTTTTTTCCTCCATTAGTTTCTCTTCCTTTAGCAAATTGAATTGACTAAAGGGAAAGGCTTAGAACTCCAAAAGGAAGAAACTTGAGAATTGGATGATGTTTCTCCAAAATTTCTCCTCCTCCTCCTTTTGGACACTTAACCATGTACGCAGCTAAAGCAAACAAACATTACAACACTCAAGTTAATTAATGAATGAATAAAAGCACAACGAACAACTTCTGGTCCGTCCAAGCTAAGACTCCGTATAGCCACTCTTAAATTTGTGGCTCAACACCAACGCTAACGAAGTCCATCACGCAAAGAAAAGCGATCAACAAGCGGCTGCTTTCGCTAATGCTCGAGGCAGGCACCTTTCAAGGGAGGGGCAACTAAACTAGGAAGTGGAAAACAAATCTGCATGAATCATCCACCGTCCGTCTCCATCACAGAAAGAATCGACGCCCATCAAAATCACACCCATGTGAACTGGAACCCGGCCCCGTTCCATCCACCCCCGTTACAGATGGTAAGCAATTGCAACCACTTCTACAAAAAAAGCCACCATTCTCCCCTTACTGGCTGTTATATGGGCCGCAGGTCAATATCAGATGCCTCCTTCGTCTTCCTTGCCATCTGACATTTTGATCACTGGTTCTCTTGCCGGTAGCTGTGAGGCATTATCCCATGATCCAGAAGAGACATGAATGGCCGCCCGAGCCATCAAATGGTCTGATTATCCCGAAATGAGACCTCTCTCCGTTCCAGTTTGTCGACGTAGATGGCTCTGATTCCATGCATGGGTCCCAATCTGTCTGTCACCCTGGAAAAACATTATAAAAGGATAGAGCTCACCCCAGCCTCAAACCCACCAACGCACTCCCTCCCCAGCAATTGGACAAACCCTAGTGCCCAAGTGTTTCGAAATGAAGCCAATTCCAGTCCACTTCTCTCTCTCTCTCTTCCTCCTCCTAGCTTCGGCCAATTCCGCCGCGGCTGGCGGCGGGCGGTGGGACCTCCTGCAGCGCAGCATCGGCGTATCGGCGATGCACATGCAGCTCCTCCACAACGACCGCGTCATCATCTTCGACCGGACCGACTTCGGCCCCTCCAACCTTTCCCTCCCCGACGGTAAGTGCCGCAACGACCCCAACGAGAAAGTGCTCAAGACCGACTGCACCGCCCACTCCGCCGAGTACGACGTCGCCACCAACACTTTCCGGCCCCTCATGATCCTCACCGACTCATGGTGCTCCTCCGGCGCCGTCGCCCCCGACGGCCGCCTCGTCCAGACCGGCGGCTGGAACGACGGCGACCGCGCAGTCCGCACCTTCGTCCCCTGCAATGACGGCAGCTGTGACTGGTCCGAGGTCCCGCAAGGCCTCGCGGCCCGCCGCTGGTACGCCACCGACCAAATCCTCCCCGACGGCCGCGCCATCATCGTCGGTGGCCGCAAGCAATTCAACTACGAGTTCCATCCCAAACCCAATCCTTCCGACCTCACCACCTTCACTCTCCCATTCCTCCACGACACCAAAGACGACGTGGAGGACAATCTCTACCCCTTCGTCCACCTAAATGTCGACGGCAACCTCTTCATCTTCGCCAACAACCGCGCCATCCTGCTCGACTACACCAAGAACGCTGTGGTCAGGACTTATCCAGAGATGCCCGGTGGGGACCCGAGGAACTATCCGAGCTCCGGGTCATCAGTTCTTCTTCCATTAAAGCCGTCAGCGACAGAAGCCGAAGTGCTGGTGTGCGGCGGAGCCCCGATGGGGTCGTACACCAGCGCGCGGGACAACAACTACATGCAAGCATTGAAGACCTGCGGCAGGATCAAGATCACCGACCAATCGCCGTCGTGGTCCATGGAGACAATGCCGACGCCTCGGGTGATGGGGGACATGATCCTGCTCCCTTCCGGTGAAGTGCTTCTCATTAATGGCGCGGCGGCGGGTACCGCCGGCTGGGAGCTCGGCCACGAACCGGTCCTGACGCCGGTCCTGTACCTCCCCGAGAGCACGGCCGGAGCCCGATTCCAAGTCCAGAATCCGGCAACAATCCCCAGGCTATATCACTCCTCCGCCATTCTGCTTCGCGATGGACGGGTACTCGTCGGCGGGAGTAATCCCCACGTCTACTACAACTTCACCGGTGTCGACTTCCCGACAGAGCTCAGCCTGGAGGCATTCTCACCGGAGTACTTGAGCTCGGAGAACTC
The DNA here is from genome assembly GCA_006176705.1 of Cocos nucifera. NCBI lineage: Eukaryota > Viridiplantae > Streptophyta > Magnoliopsida > Arecales > Arecaceae > Cocos > Cocos nucifera. The sequence continues at coordinate 74,409 of QRFJ01000188.1, forward strand.
GAATTCACGGCCGAAGATTGACATTTCAGCATCCCCAATTTCGCTGAATTATGGGAAACAGTTCAGTATGAGATTCGCGGTGGGGGCAATAAGCGGCGGCGGAGTTACGGTGACGATGGCGGCGCCGGCATTTTCGACGCACTCGTTCTCGATGAACCAGAGACTGCTGATTCTGGAGACGGGGAAGGCGTTATCTGCCGATTACGGTTCGTATGCAGTGACGGCGGCGGCGCCGGCGTCGGGCATCTTGGCGCCTTCCGGTTATTATCTGGTGTTCGTTGTCAATGGAGGGATTCCAAGCGAAGGCGTGTGGGCCCATTTACATTGATGCTTCTACCAGTCAAAATACAGTAACTTTGTTCAATAACAAAACACAAGTTGATCAATGTAATAAAGGGTTTGATGAGGTAATTAAAAGTATAGATGTCAAGTATATCACATGGAGGAGAGTGCTAGCACAGTCTACTACTTCTTTTTTTGCTTTTTTCTTTTTACATTTTAGTTTTTTCCATTCCTTTTCTCTGATGTTTGTGCTCGAGGGAACAAGGGCATAAGATGTAGAGAAATTATTGATTACAATGTTCTAGCATTTTTTATAGTTATCCGATAAAAAATGACCATATATATCATCCAATCTGACTAGCAGTTAACACTAATTTTTTATTTAAAATTTTTAATTAAATTTAGATAAAAATATTTTTTAAAAAATATAAATAATATTTTTTTTAATTTTTTTACAAAATAGATGATATGATAATTTTTTATTAATTAACTCTAAATATAAATGATATAATAACTGAATTAGCTTCTCTACGATATATGCAATGCATCGTAGGTAAAGAAAAACGTGCACATGATAGATAGCTAGCAAATAATATACACATAGGCACGAGCATGGACATGGGCACATGCATATGTATGCCATCATGTGATGGATGATGGATGATCGGCATAATATATTATATGCTATGGTGTATCAAAGGATCCATATTAGTATAGCTCTAGTCAATAATTTTTTTAGAAATAAGGACCCTGTCTCGAGAATTAGAAGAGAAGTATTTATTTGCTTCAAGAATTTGATCCTTGGTTCACAGCTGCACAAGTTCATGCGAGGTGAGGACAAAACTCGTCGTTCTTTCGTTTCACACCGTGGTCTCTCCTTTCTTGAGCATATGGTGGGGGCTACCATTCTGTCGACTAGCTAGTCAAAGGAGCTGGCTTATTAACTCACTTTCTTAAATTTCCTTTTGGGGAGACTGTCCACTTGTTAAGGGAGCGTACGCATGGTGGACATGCACCAGGGGCCCACAGAGCCATGTGTGCCAACCAGCAAGGATCCATGAGCCTCTTGTCCTGACTTCTAAGCGCCTTAAGTGGTCCAGGAATCATCAAATTAGGATCAGGCTAAGCTTCCCCATATGTCTGTCTGTGTATACCGATCGTTGCCAACTTAAATTATATAATTCCATCTCGACTTTGGCAACATTTTATGAAGTTGTCACTGTTGACAAAGCAAAAGCCTCACTAACATTACGGAATGACGTTAAAGTTTCTGATGCTACGGTTCAAAGATGATGATGGTTTATTCTACCAATAAATAAATAAATAAAAGATGGCGATGGTTTGGGTCCGGGACAATTTTTTGTGCAACTTAAAAGGTTCCGGCAGGACAATATACTTAGATTGGACCTTTTCTTTGTAAAATAGTGACGAGGTGTCACGGGCCATGGGAAATATCAACGCTCACGGGTGGATTGCTTTCCCCTTGTTTGTTCTCAGATTTCCGCCACCAGAGCAGGGAGAGAGCTTCCGGCGCCGAACCCACTAACTTCCAAACCGATTCACCTTACCTTGCTGACGTGTATATAGTTGAAGCGTTGCCGGTTTCTGCGCACATCGTTTTGTGGAATTCGTTGCCCTGGTTCGCACGTGTTAAAAGCGGAGGGCATCGACCTTCACATGGGCGAGGTTTTAATGGGCTAAAGTGCTTTAAGGATTAGATTGGGAGAATGGACCTTTTCCTTGATTCGAAGGGGAAGATGGGCATCGAATGTTGCTAAAAGTGCAGTTGATCTTTCTTGACCGAGTCGATTCACCGATGGTGATCGCAAGACGGAAAAGCGGCATTCAGATTGCAAGAGTTCCGGGAAACATAACGACCTATCCAGATTAGTTATAGATCTATTCTACAGTAATTTTGTTAATGTAACAAAGTAAAATTTTATTTGACTTGGCATTTTATTGCTCTTTCCTGATATTTTATTGAATTTTCTGGTAAAACAAAACGAGAGGGAGGAAATTCCCCATATTTCTTTGATACCCATCGAATTGTTGTACGAGCCTTTTCTAGGGTTAATGAAAATAATCTTTGTCATAGACTGCTCATCCAACTGGCTAAATTTATCATTTGGTGGGGACAACACTTATCCATCTCTTATTCTTCCTTGTTATTGCCAATCTCCCAAAGTAAATTGAGTTCAGATGGGTTGGTGTGAACCGTAGTTGGTGGAGTGGTTGAGGCTTCTAAAGGCTGGATCTACAAAAAAAAAAAAAAATAAATTATCAAAGATTTTTCAATGAAGATCCTCCAACGCTCAAATCAATTAAAAATAAAAAAATAATGAGATAGAGTAAGAGAGGAAGAGCACTTTAGGCCTTTTTAGATATCCTGCCTCCCTCTTTTTATAGTAGGTCAAAGACTATTTCCGTAATGAGCAATGACCATCTCCATGAGATGTCATCTAGTGATTTTAGATGTCATAACTATGCCATAATAATCATATATTAATTCACGATATAACTACTATTGAGTATCATGGATTGCTAAGATTGCAACTTTAGATCATCTATAATCAAGGTGACTAGATTGACAAGTCCCAAATTGATCTCTCCTCAACATATACTGAGGTTAGAGGGAATATTCCTCGCATCATGCCCTTATCCAATTACCAAATTAAGCCTTGAGAGTAATACCTAATCGCAAATTTGACTAGTTTACCCAATGGCATTGATGCATATTTGGTTTAATCATAACACTCATATATTTAATTATTATTAGAGGGTTTTAGGTATCCAACAATAGGAACCATATCTATGAGTGGCAATCAGGTTAGGTTGGATTTGACACAAATTGAGTTAGATGTGAATTGGATAAAAAATTCATCAACTCAAATCTAGCTTATTTGTTAAAAATATCAAAAATTCAAATCTGAGTTTGACCGTATATTAAACAAGTAACTAGATTTAATCCATATAACCCATTTACTAAATAAGTCAAGCTAGGTTAAACGGATCAATAGGTTAAGTAGGTTTTTAATAAATCGATTCGACTTAAAAGGGTCAAAAAGGTTAAGCAAGTTGGGTTAAATAGGATAGAAATAGTTTAAATAGATTTTAAATAGGTTAAACAGATTACTTGAACCAACCCAGCTCGAATATTAAATGGTTAAATAAGTTAGATGTTTAAAATCCAAACTTGACTCGAATGTTAAACGGATTAAATGAATTAACTTATTTATGATCTGAATTATGGCAAGTCAAATATGAATCGAGTTGATAGATCTTATATAGTTTGCCGGTCCTAACTATGACCATATCATCAAATTAGAGACCATACTTAAAAACTAGATTGAACCAAATATAGAAGCACCAGACCGCATGTACATATTATTATACCTAGCAAAAGGATAGGAGAGAGAGAAATATTCATCTCTCTAGATTTATAAAAAAAAATTAAAAAATTAGCAAAAAATTGATAATACCATGCTATTAGGAGTGAAGGATTAGACTGCAATGCATGTACCATGATTGCAATATGTGTAAGAATGAAAGATGTAAGGGTACAGATATAATCTAACAATCACCCATGTTTGGCACTAGTTTTCTAATATAGGTGTGTGAGATCTCAACCACATGCTAAGATCTTTTGTTTATTTAATATTATGATCACAATTAATTGCGACCTAAATCGTTTTTCACTAGGGGAGCCATATAATCCATGATTTTAAGCCATGAATCCACCACATCACCTAGTTAAGGTCAGCTGAAAATCCTAATTGACATAAAAAGAAATCATCTACTTCGATTAAAAGAAAAGGAAAACTCACTATTAAGACTTTGAGATGAAAATATATATCCACCATTTAGATTATTAAAAAAAAAAAAAAGACAATACAACAAGGACTCTTCCTAATAAGCATCACTTATAACAAAATAAAAAATCTTAATTAACATATGTTAAAAAAAAAACTGTAATTCAAAAAAATGTAGACCAATCTGGACTCTTGTTATATCTGGATTGAAAATCTTAATGATTATCAGTTCAAAAAAAAAAAAAAAAAAAGCCATCAATTTAAAAGAGGAAAGGACTACTAACTAATAAGATTTTCTATCCCATGCTAAGACTCTAGTAAGTATTATTTGAAACAAAATAAAACTATTAATTGCTGTCTATTAAAATTCTTTTTTTTCCCCTTTAATTGGTCTGCTCTCTTCATAATTAGTGTCAGTTAAAAATAGTAATCAGCTTCATTTCAAAAGAAGATTGTTATTAAAATCCTCAACAAACCGCTGTTAAGATCGTCTTAACGGTTGGGATCATAACGGTGAAGAGATTAGCCCCCAAAAATGTCAAGGATCTTAAAGTAAGTGGGCTTAGTCCAAAAATAGATAAAGGATCCTCAATTCGCTCCTCTCCCTCCAACAAGGCTGGTCACTTCTGCGTTCCATCCCTCTCTCACAACCATCCAAACAACCTCCCTTTCTTTACTCGCCTCCATGCCCCACTTCTTATATTGATATCGTTTATTTTAATTTTTACGATGAATATTAGTTTGATGTTCCATCAACTTCTTATTTATTCACTCTTTTCCCAGCATCTTTGTTCTACTTCCTTAATACCACGGCTATTAGTAGTAATATAGATGTAGACAATTATATATTATTATTATTATTATTATTATTATTATTATTATTTTCACTTACCACCATAGGTAGTGGACTGGATTCTCAGTTGCTCTGTCCATTTCCCATTATGTTTCTTTGCTGCACCATACCAGCTTTATCATATTTCTTCCTGTCCTGTATGCTCTACTCTGTGTTCTAATTGTTCTCGCTTTAGTGCATGGCCAGTTAGCCACTGGCTCCCGTCTTTTACCAAAGGGAAAAACAAAAAAGAAAAGAAAAGAAAAGAAGGGGTCTCACCCAAGCACAGGGCTACCCTATTACATACACATGCCATTTGGATTGGCCTCCAAGGCCAGAAAGAAAACATTCAACCCAGCCCCAGAACGACCTGCCACAAAATAAAATAGATATGACCAAATGACATTGGCGTCAGGAATTTTTTCCATAAAAATCCCCGGTTCGCATCTTAGAAAAGCCCAGACGCTTCCTCTTTTCCTTCCCTTCCTCATCTCAAATTAAAAAAAAAAAAAAAAAGGAAAGATAACGGAAGTAGAGAGGAATTTACATACCAAGCACGTCACCCGCATAAAAAAGCTTGCCCTCGGCCAACCAAACCGGCAGCATTTCCAACAACGTATTCCTTCGGCCATGCCGTCTCCAAGTGGTAAAAGAGGAAAAGGCAAATCAATGCAACCCAGGCACTGCCCCTTTCGGGGCCATTTAAGTAGCGTATTGTGGAAACCTCGGGCAACACAGCAGGAGAAAGCAATGCTCCTCTTCTTCTTCTTTTTCTAAAGAAAGGTTCATTTTTCTTTAGGTAGAAAGATATATAGCAAAATTTAGAGGGCATCAAACATGGTTCTTGTGAGTGTACCATTACTTCTGCCCTAAAACGACAAGGGAAAAGGGAATTCGATGACCTTTCCATGGCATTAGCTACCCAACGGACGGTCCATCAGACACAGGATTGGAATGAACCCGGGCCGGCTCGACGTTTATCAGGCCGAGCTAGCTTAAAGTTGCGTTTAAGGCCCGGCGTCGAAATGTCTCGGTCGGGCTTGAGCCTAAATATAGGGCTTGTTTTGATTTTAGGCTGGGTTTCACCCGAGTCGGGCATCTCCCACTTTATTTATTTGAACAATAAAATTACATTTAAAAATCATTCCAGTAACTTAGGTTTCCACAAAATTTAATCCCATAGACATTACAACTAGCTTGATGGTATAGCATGTCGTTTTTGTCTTATTTTCTTTGTATATTAATTTATTTTGCTTTTGGGGCGGAGGTGATGATTTTTTTTTCTTAAAAAAAAAAGAAAAAGAAAAAGTGGTGATAACTTATTATTAGGCAGATCGAATCCAAAACTACATCGGATCAGGTGGAAGATAGAATATTCTTTTATATTATTAATTATTTAAGCTTTTTTTTTTTTTAACTTAAAAAAGGGAGAATCTATATGGAGTCTCCGATTCTTAACTCTATGGACTTAGTCTGTACCGCTAGAATCGAGTAGTACGAGTCAGAAATGTACCGTTTGAGTACCTAGGAACAATGTCTGCAAATAATTTGAGCCCCTAGCAATACTCCTTGTTTTTGTTCTTCGGTTCAGGCTCGCGGGTGCCAATCCAATGTACCGTAGATTCAGGGGAGGTTTTGTGTATTGGGAGGGAATGGCCCCCATCCTATGGCACGCAATTACATCAAATATTATATTGCCATCAAAAACGACCATTTGCGCAAGAAACGACATCATCATTACAGGCAACTGGTCTTTTGTGAATATTGCTCTATTTTGTGACATTTATGGAATTCCCTTTTTTTTAAAAGAAAAATGGAAGGAGGGAAAATCTTATCCAAGTATTTGCGGATACCTATCAAATTGTTATGTGCGCCATTTCTGGGGTTAACTGAAATTATCTTCATCATGGATTGCTCATCCAAGTTGCGGCCTTATCCAATTACCAAATTAAGCCTCCGAGTATTTCTGTTAGCAAATTCGACCCGTTTACTAATGGTGTTGATGAATGTTTGATTTGAGGATTGCACTTTCTTTTTAAATTATTATTATTATTATAGGCTTGCAACCTTTTTTTTTTTTTGGGGTGGGGGGGGGTAAAATAGACCTGTAGCTAATTAAATAAGAGTTGTATTGCTTTAGCTTATATATAGTGTCTAATTTGTTGCCATCTTTTTTGCCACTAAAATAAAAGCGCGGTTCCATTTTGGTTGATGTATTACGATTGATTGATGGTATGAGGTATGCCCAAAATTGATTTAGAGTATGACCAAATAAAGTATAACATTTTAAGAGTTAAATATTGACCTTAATTGCTCTTCCTTTTTGTAGATGTGCTAAATCAACAGCAACAAATTCAGACCCAACTGGTATTTCTCATTTTTCTAATTGATTTATTCTCATAATTTCTTTTTTATGGTATTATATCTATTTGTTTGCAGGTGACTTTAACTTATTTATTTTTCAAAAATGCCGGTGACAGAATTACAAAAGATTTTTTTTTTTTTGGTATGATCTCACTAAAAAAGAAATATTAATTTTATTTTTTTGTTATTTTCGACATTTTTCTTTATTTGTGTTCTATCCCAATTTTCTTTGTAATCATTCCCTTATACGTTCATAAAAGGTTTTCCTCAATTTATTTCTCATTTCGTTAGAAATGGATATTTTTGTTTATTTATTTCCTATGTTTATTATTGGATGAGATTTCTTTATTTATCTAAAATCATGATTCTAATTTTTTTTCCTCATCTGCATGTAAACATGATTATATAGTAATCTAGAAGAAAAGTAAAAGGATATTTTTAGAATAAAAAAAATGATAGATGAAATCATGGATAGATATTTTCAGATTTTAAAAATCATAGTTTTATTTAGTAGAGATTTAGGTGCATCTTCCTTTTTGAGAAAGAACAAAACATAGGGGGCTAATTCGGATAGGACATAAAACTTGTGCAGTTTAGCGCCTGTTTTGCAAAAATTAGACCTTTTGAGAAATTATTACATGGACTAGGTCCAGTGGACCAGTCTAAATCTTGGGGTATATATATATATATACAGTGGATAACAGGCATCCCTCATTTAATTTTAAATTATTTAAATAGTAGGGGTTAATTTTGGCGAATCAGTCCATCTAATAATTAGATCTTTCTTACAGCCGCATGTGCTATTTGGTGATTGACTCTTACAATGGAGAAAGCCAATTGAACATGCCGTATTAGCTTTTTGAATCGAAAAATTTTGTAACCACTTCAATAAACCTTTGCTTAATCACTTTGAGTGGTTGTGGAATTTTTTAATTCAAAATATTAATGTAGCATAGCTTGTGGTAGACTAAATTTATCTAAGAATTACTCCATGCAACGGGCCGTGTCTTGGAACATGCATGGGACCGCATGCAGCATGTGCGCCGACCATTTAAGCCAAACACCAGCGAAACAGGTGGCATGCTACTGCACTCATAAAACTTTACTACCAGTAATGCAACATTAATTGACCCACTGTTACTAAACTTCTAGGACCCACATGAAGGACCTAGACAGCAAGGAGTAATTCTCAAATCCTCTTCGTACATGCTCTAACACAGCTCTTGTATCATATGGCGTTAATATGATGGGTGTAAATCTTAAGATTTGCTTGCATATATAAATTTAGTTAATTATAAAGTCACCAACTCAGAAACTATGGGTTCAATGAACTTTTTATGTGCCGTAAATTGCTAAATCTAATCCATTGTTTGTTTCATGAGAAGGAAAAAAAAAAGGGTAAAGACATTTTTTAAAAAATGATTTTAACTTATTTATTTATTCATTTGTCGGTAAACATTAATTTATTTATTTTCAAAAAATAATGGTGAGAGAATAACAAAGAGATATGTTTTTTCAGTATGATCTTACTAAAAAAAAATATTTATTATATTTTTATATACTTATATTTTTTTTTTTGGTGCAATAATTTCCTCGAATGTTTGTAATTAATTTTTTTCATTTTTTTCTTATTTTGTTAGAAATCGATATTTTTAATTGTTTATTTATCTTCAAAGATCCAAGTAAAAGACTTAGAGAGAAAGGAGTAATTCTAGGATCCTCTTGTTATATGCTTTTACACGGTAATCTTGCAATGCGAGATTGATATGGCTAGTGCAGATCTTGAGATTTGTTGTCATGCATATATTTAATTAGTTATAGAATCACCAAATCAGCAACTATAGGTTTGATGAATTTTTTGTGTGCCCGTAAATTGGCATCCTGTGGCATTATCGTAGAATGAGTCTGGCTTGTCTAGGATCCGAACGAGGATTGCTAAACTTAATCTATTTTTTTTATTTTTATGAGAAGGAAACAGGATAATTTTTTTTTTGTTTTTTGCAAAATGATCTGAACTTATTTTTTATTTATTGGCAAACATTTATTATTTATTTTCAAAAAATGCCGGTGAGAGAATAAAAAAAGAATTCTTTTGGCATGATGTCCGCTGAAAAGGAAATTTTTGTTAAATTTTTATATATTTGTAGTTGTTGTTTTTTCATTTTTTTTAATTTATTTTCTATTGCAATTTTTTTGTTGCAATCATTTCCTCATGCGTTTGTAACTGGTTTTCTTCAATTTATTTCTCATTTCATCAGAAATGGTATTTTTTATTATTTATTTATCTTCCAAGACCCAAGTAAAGGACCTAGAGAGCACGGAGTAATTTTAGGAGACTATTCTGTTGCCATGCCGCATTGACATGATCGGCATCAATCTTGAGATTTGCTGTCATACGTAGATTTAGGTAATTATGAAATCACCAAATCAGCAGCTGTAGGTTCACTGAACTTTTCATGTGCCTGTCAATTGGCACCCTGAATCATTACCTTACCTTAGAATGAGTCTACGACCAGAATAAGGATTGCTAAATTTAATCAATTTTCTGTTTTTATGAAAAAAATAAAAAGGATAAAGCAAACAAGCAAGCAAGAGAGATAAACATAGCATTCAATCCTCAAGTTTAGATCATCATACATTAGCTAGCTTGGTGACAAATGCTATGTTTGCTTAATGAGGTGAACCTATCTAGAGTTGGAATAAATCTGAAGAAATATTTTGGGCCGCGAAAATCTAGTCAAAGTGTTGATCTTTCATGATCTAATGCTCTAAATATGATGGTGGGATCCAAAGACACTGTATTGATGCATCGTTCAACATAAGTGACACGATATTAGAATAGGGATAACAGTAATCCCCCTGCCATGGGAGAGCAAACATCCAAGAAACATCACCAAATAATTCTACATGACACTAATTATTTTCCCATATCTTGACCTTCAAATCTTCTTTTCATGGACCTCCTTTTCTGACCAAGATGCCCTGTAAAATTATTAAAGCAAATAAATATTTTGTTCATAACGGTCATGCTTTTGTCCCCTTCAGTTCCAAAGGAAGAGCACCTACCAGCTTCAGCCCTACCGGCATAAGCAAGGGGGCAGGGAATAAAGACTCCCGTTCCCTTCCTCTCTATTGTCGACGAAACCTACAATTCGAACCTCCCTGCCTTAAACCAATTCCACATACTATATGCAATAAAATGGAGATGAAAGTATTCCCAAATAAATAAAATTCACTTGTGGTTGATCCCTTGACAAGGGTTGCACTTACTGCTGCTGGCTGCTTCGTTGTAAGGCGTTGTCGTGTCAATGGGTTTGAATGCCTCCGGCGGCAAACACTGCAGCTCATACCGTAGTCCCACTGCTACAAGAGGCAAGAATTTTTTAGTTAGCACCCGAAAAATGAAACAGATCATAATTTCCAAGACCCGAATCATGGTAAGCAACAAAAACTTGATGATCTAGTCACAAATCAGAAGACAAATTCTAGCCTCAGTGGGTAAAGATGGCGTTGTTTTGCTCTCTTTCGGGGTCCGGTTTGTCGCGTCTAACAAGCTCTCTTCTTCGTCCGCCATGAGAAGTAAAATCTGCCTCTCTATGTGCATATAGAACGCATCCTTTTCTCTATCAATGTAGAAATCCATTTCTACAAAAGAAAATGGGGATTTGATGAACTGTGTGCAGCGGAGATGGTGAGGAGAGGTTATATATAGAGATACGACTCCATGGGTATCCATCCATCCAGGGCTAGAGGGACCAAATTGAGTGGCTTGGTATCGACGATGAATCTATCTTCTTTTTGGCACATACAATGAATCTGTCCTTGTTTCCAACTTTGCATCGTGGAATGCACAACCTTTGCCACCCTCGTAACGGTTGCGGTCATGACAGCCGTATAGAAATGTATTAACTTATCGGGGCCGATCGGTGTTCTCGTTAGCAGTATGCGTGTGTATTGCAGGTGGAATCTGCTCACCGGTAAGATCGGACAAGATCCTCGAAAAAAAACAAATTGATCGTGCTATGGTTTAAGTTTTTCTCCATATTGGATGTGCAATAAGTGAGCGACTTCTTTCTAAGAAAAACCGAAAACAGCTTTGAAATATGTTTTAAAATTATCATTTTTGTTGATATTTCAGTATTGATGATGTAATTATTTCCATAAATGTCGTGTTCCACCCACCGCGCATCCCGAGTCTAGGAAATTTTCTTTCAATTATCAGTAAAAACCATGCTATCATTAGAGATTCTTATGTTAAATTTGCTAGTTTCTTGTGTAAATATAGCAGATAATGATTATAAAAACTTAAATAATTATTTTTTAATTAGCTGCCAGTGAAGTATCTTAACGACATTCATATTTAAACTCGACTGTGGGTGTTATGATTAGCCACAAGCTGGCTCATGATTGCCCAAATTTGCATATAAAGATATAGAAATTTCCTTTAAACTTTTACCGGATGAATTTATTGGCCCTAGTTTTATACTGCTGGGCTAGATAACATGACAAATTGACAATGGTCAACTAAAACCCATTGTTTGGGCGCTACGGTTAGAGAGGTCTCTTTAGGCTGCAGTGGATCGGGAAAAGAACGAAAGAAGAGGACGCGGCGGCGGCCGAAGGAAGAAAGATGAACACGGATATAACAGCATCGGTGAAGCCGGAGTACCCGGTGGTGGATCGCAATCCTCCGTTCACCAAGGCCGTCGCCAACTTCAACACCCTCGACTACCTCCGCCTCTTCACCATTACCGGCGTCTCCGTCACCGTCGGCTATCTCTCCGGTCAGTCCACCGTTCTCCCCAATCTTTTTTAGGGTTAGGGTTAGGATTTGACGATCGCTCTAATTCGTGCAGGGATTAAGCCCAACATCCGAGGGCCCTCGATGGTGACGGGCGGCCTGATCGGGCTGATGGGCGGCTTCATGTACGCCTACCAGAACTCCGCTGGCCGGCTCATGGGCTTCTTCCCCAACGACGGCGAGGTCGCACGTTACAAGAAGTAGAGGGAAGTCTAATCGCCGTCGAATAATTTTCAAACTGCTTTTCTGGTTTTGCTGGTTGATTGTCTTTAAAAAGTCTTCATATGATGTTTATAATATGATGCTTCTGATTTGCTTCCATTTATAGAGATTTACTTGCAAGGTCAAAAATTCGTAGCTGGTCTCAATTGTTATCCAATAGGTATGCGATTGCATCGTGTAAAAGATCTTCCATGAACTTGAGTATGGATGGGTGCTCTTGGATTTTGATGTGCTATGGATCATGTGAAGCTGTGTTTTAGACATCAATCTCAAGCCTGGTGTTGGTTACTCGAGCATTTTCACATTGCCTATTCAAGAACGTTTTTCATGTTTTCTACTTGTAACTTTCTTTTTTTTGGATAACACATAATTGTTTTAGATAAATAGGTTGTTCATTGGGTTTCTTTTTGGTGCTCATCGACATGGTTTTACATTGAGATATGATACTAATCCTTTTTTTTTTCCCAATGCATTGATGAAATTTAATTCCCCTAATACTTGTGACAACGTTTGATGGTTACGTTTATGGTATTGATAAAGTGCGAATTAACACTGTGTACACGAATAGTTCTAGTTTTCATTCAAGTCCATTACCGTATCTGGAATCTAGGCAGTTCCAGATGCATTGTCATAGTAAATCTGATCTCTGTATTGAGTGGTTTTACTCTGTGAATGGTTACTATTCTGCTTAACAATCCAAGATTAAGGATGTTAATCAAAATGCTACATTCCAGAGCAAGTTGTTGGCATGTTTCTGTAATCATTTTATCCTCACAACTTGTTTTTGCACTTGGCAATCCAAGAGATAGAGTGTAAATGAAAAATGCAAAGAAACATTTTAGGGTTTCTTGCAGGATTCTCAAAGAGTTTCATCTTGAGATCCATGATTGCGGTCTTATGATAAATCATTGTTTCCCAAAAACATTTGGCGCTTTAGCACATTTCAAAGATGCGCTGTTGTGACAGATCCAATGTGAGGGAATAAATCATACAAATAGTTGTGTTAAATCCCTTGAGTCACTGGCTTTGAAATGCACCAAAGTTTTATTTTTGAAAAGATGGACATTCATACTTCATGATGGCCTATCTGTTCATCCCCTTTAGTTTTTTTGGATGATTTGTAATGTTTAGGAACAAGAGCTCCAGAAGTTTCCTTTGATCATTGATCAAATCAAGCAATAATTGAACGATGAGGTTCAATGCCATCTCGCACATTTTGCAGATTGGTAGGAGAAGAAATGAAGGTTGGTTCAGATTTTGTCGCCTTTGCTAATTGCTGTAGTGTGATTGCTTTATAAATTGATGTTGTGCTCACTGAACATAATGGGCGTAGCTTTATATCCACAGCAAATGTTCATCCTTCGAACATTCTGTAATGCAAATGTTAAAACTTACACCTAGTTGTTTAAAAGGATGTTCATCATGTAGTGTTATATGAAAGGAATGGGCCAGTCTTGTTTATTTGATATGGGCTTTTGAGAGATAGTCTCCTAAAGAATCACAGTATAGGGACAACAAAGTACTAAGAAAGTTATGATAATTCCCATATAGATGTCAAAAAGTGTAAGCATTGGCATGCTACAACCAACAGAGGGGATCCATGCTTTCTTAAACCAAAATTAACCATGTACAACATGAAAAACAGCCTTACCATCCAGTTAGCTTGTTCAACCTTTTCGTACCTATATCGCCTACATATATAACAAGCCCACAAGATGCCAAATGGGGTGCTTTCAGCAAATTCCTTTTTGGCTGATTCTCAACAACCTAGGCACTACAAAAGGAAGATTGGAGCATTAGTTCTTTGTTCAAGATCAGAACCTAGGAATTTCTCCACATCAGGAGGACCCATAAAGTCACAAATTTGGAGATAGGTGATTGATGGTTTTATATTGAAAGGAGCAAAGTGAGGCTTTTAAAGGCAATGGAGTAACATCAATAGCTATAATGGAAAGTTTGAGTATAACCAGCATTCACCGAACTATCTCGAACCAGCCGGTTCAGCCATGTCGAACCGTACCGATGGTCGTCTGGCATGGTTCTGGCATAAAAAATGGTACGTCGATGAGGAGGGAGAAGAAAAGAGAGAGGGGGGAAGGGAAGGAGAGAAAGGGCTAGATAAGCCGTCGGTGGCCCGCCGAGGCGATCGGAGGGTTGTCAAGGCCTCTCCGCCCTCCTTCGTAGAGAGGAAATGAAGAAGATAGATAGATAGAGATAGATAGATAGATAGATAGATAGAGAGAGAGAGAGAGAGAGAGAGAGAGAGAGAGAGAGAGGACCAGAGGGAGGCGGAGTAGTTGGGGATGCCGGCAGTGGCTGCCGGAGGGCTATGGAGGCTCTAGAGGGTAGGATCTTCCTTCCTTTCCCCTATTATATTGAAAGAGAGGTGACCGCCCATGTTTCGATCATGAGTTTTATTTTATTTTATTTTTTTCGATCATGAGTTTTATTTTATTTTATTTTTTTTGTGATACACAATGAATCGAGGAGGAAAATTCTACCCTTCGGGGACATTCGCGGCCCTTCAGTAGCCACTACCGGCATCCTTGACCATTCCCCCCCTCTCTCTCTCCCTCTCTATCTCTCTATGGTTCTCCCTCTCCCTTATTTTACCATGTCAGTTCAGGACGTGGCGAACCGTACCGCTAGCCAGTTGACACACTGAGTATGACCAATTGACAACTTATGCGCAAAAAGAGCCTGAATTGAGCAAGAGTCATATTACAATGATCATAAGAAACTAGGAAGAGATGTTTCTACCTATTTGATCCAATAATTGATGAAGGATCTATTTATGATCAAAAAGGTGAAATCATTTTGCTTGAATGATAATGTCATAATATGGAAATTGGGATCATGGAGAGGAGTCTTTCACCTGAAGACAATATCTTTATTTATGACTGAGACACATAAAGAGGGAATGCCGTTCACTTGTAGGAGTGGGTATTAGTGCAACACCTACTACACGTGGATGAATTAATTATCAACAAGTCTAACGGTTATTTGAGGCAACCATTCTAAGAATGAAATTTCAACGATAAAGGTGCTGATCATATAACAATGTTCTTGATGAAGATTTGTCACATGAGAATATTGTTGTAGGGTGATTGCTATCATCCTTTAGCAATTCCAACTAAATAGGAGGGCATTAGGGGCATATTTAATATTTGTACCATGAAGAACTCTAGTCATATGGTGTCCATGCTTTCCCATGTAGCTTGAGTCTTGGTCAACATGAGCCAGATCTGCCATTTTAAATGGAGCTAACCTGGCCCAAAAACTCGATAGGTTAAGAAAGTTGTTGGTTGAACCAAACCAACCAATATTCCGGTAACTTGACTTGACATTACTAATTTTTTCCCTTTCCTTCTGAGGGAAAAGTTTTATGGGTTGGGACCAAGGGTTTGGTCAAGGTATCATTAGCGGTCACATGGTAGAAGAAGGGTGCATGCTTTTTCCCCTTTTTTTGGGGTGAGTGGTGGTCAGTGAGGTTGGATTGGGGAAGGGTGGAGAATAGCAAGTAGGGGCCTGGGTAGGGGTGGGATGGATGGGGCTTGGTGGAGAGTGGTGATGGGGCAAAGGTAGAGCATGGTGGAGGCTGGTGATGGAGCATAGATGGGTTGAGGTGGAGTTCGAGATGGGTAAACAACCATGGTGAGGGTGAGTGCTTTCTTGGGTTATAGTGCAAAGAGAGAGATGGAGGTGGAGATGGGGTATCGACCAAGTGAGGGTAAGTGCGATCTTGGGTTATGGTGCAGGGAGAGAGGAGGTAAGGATGGCAAGAAGATGAGAGAAGCAGGGAGGAGCTGTTGGGATTGATGAGCATTGAAGGAAGACTTGGGGGATTGCAGATTGGAAATTACATGGGAGAGTAGCAAAATAGGGAATCAAGGGTTTGGAAGAGTGGAGATGAGATACTTGATAAGTAAATTGTTATTGTATACAAAATTTTATTTTATAATGCATATAATTTGAACAGGTCCAATTAGGTCTGCACAAAACTGAGTTTGACGTAGTTACTAGTAGGGTAATTTGTTGGGTCATTTTCTAGGTGCATTGGGTCAAAAAGTTTGGCCCATACATTGGGTCGAACTTGGGTCAAATTCTAACTTATTGGCCGGCCTATGATCTATGAGTTTCAGTCCATGCTTTCATTGATTAAGGTACATTTAGTTTTGAGTCTTGATTTTAGTTTCGCTAAAATTCTCAACCATTAGGATCCACCATTAGATGCCACTTTTTGCTCAACTATTCATATATATTTTCTTAACCATCAATCATCATCATCATTGCATGATGCTTATGTTAAATGATTGAGAATAAAGTGGAAAGGTATACGATAACTCAAAAAGAAGTTATGGAAAAAGGATTTCATAGCACTGATACTGACTACATGTTGGAAAAGTTAAACCGAAGTACTGGGGATAACCAGACAAGGCATGTTGGTTCTGGCTTGTTTTAAAACATTAACAATCTCCTTTGCAGTTTCTTGGGCATGATTTTGTTCCTCACTATGATAGTCGACTGAGAGGGAAAAACTGTTATAAATGCTTAGTATCAATGTTATTTCACCCTCAACTTCTTTTTGAGACATTGACATTGTCCTAGGCATTCTACTCCATCTTTGAGCCATTTGCAACTCTTTTCAGCAATCTTATGGTCTTTGCATTGTAAAGGGCATTTCTGTGATTCCATTTTTGAAGAATCTCTCTTGCATCCATTTGATTGTTTTCTTGCAGCATTTTCATCTATAATAAAGACTCATGAGCTTCTTGTGGGGGCAAACGTTCATTTCGTCCCACCATGAAGTATGCTATTGTTTTCTAGTCAAGCTCTTAAAGCCTAAGGAGGGATTAATATTTTAAAGAGACATGAACAAGGATCCCAAGTCTCCAAACTCCATTTTATGACTATAAGGCAGTGGTCAGAAGCTTATTTGAAAATGGTCCTTCCATTTTCAAGAAAAGAAAATGTTCCTAACATGGCACGAATCATGTTCTTGAAGTGATATTTGAATTGTAAAGATACATGTCCTTTGGTTTCCACAGTTAAGACCTGATATTTCACATACTAAAAGTTATTTACCCCATCATCATGCGAGTTAATCTTAAAATCCAAGTCATAATTCTCCATGATAGTTTAGAGTGGATCTCACTCTATTGAGAGTTGATTTTGTTCTGATTATAAATCCTCCTCCGGATGATAATTATTGTCTTACTAACACATAATGAACAGGTGAAACTTACCATGAATATATATTTGAAGATGATATATAATGCTTCTGGCTTATCATCCAATCTCTGAACGTAACCAGTTTTACTAATGCTCTAGCAATAGGTTTGCCAGTGGATCGGGTTGATTGGAGTCTGGCACAACCCAAATCAAATCCTTATTGGATTGAGACAAGAGTTTGAATCCAAGCCTAACGTATTTCCTTGGGGTTTGAGTTGATTTATCTGAAATTTATTTTGTCAATCTATTGGATTTTCAAGGCTGAATCAGGTCTAGAACATCTAAAGCACAAACCATAAGAAACATGTAGGGATGATCGCCTGATTATCGCCTAAGCATATAATGTAAAAAAAAAAAAAAAAAAAGAGGGCTGTTGAGCAACATCTAGATGTTAGCAACAAGGCATTTTTACGCAAGATTGATCAACAAACACATAAAGATCATCATCAATTACTTAAGTTAATGATTAAATAAATATGGATTATTTATCAGAAGTAAATCACTTTCTTAAATCCAAGGTGGCCAGTGAAAACAAACACAATTTTCAGCTCGGATTATCCATATCCAAGCCTAATCCAAATGACTTTGTTTCAGATTGGACTGAGTTATTTTTATACATATGATACCAAAATTATACTGATCCCCCATCTTGAATTTAACATTTCTCTTTTGTTGAAGACTTTGACTTCAGGTTGCTTTTTAGTTTTTCATTCTCCTTATTCCGGGTATTCAAGTAGGTTTTTCTTCACTAACTATGGTCAATAACCTCTCTTGCAATTGTCATCCCCACATCATCTGTCCTATATAGATTGAGTTTTAATTTGTTCTCGTAATAGTTCCCCTTTTCCATATGCAGTGTTGTGTTTTTGATCTACTATAACTTCATTCATCTGATGTCAAATAACATCGCCTTGAGTCAGCAGCTGAAACAATTCTATAAAGTCTAGTGCAGTTTTCATTATGCTGTCGCATCCTTAGGTAGGAAGTATTGTATCTTTGTTTCTAACCCAGGAAGTTGTCCTGCATTGAGAAAGAGTGCCTGATGTTGGCTGTAGAGATAGAATGAGCAACAGAGGAAGAAGTGTTTTCCATCAAGCATTTTCAGAATGAATGACAGAGAGTCATGGAGGGAAGATATGCTATCGGAAATGAAATAAGAAGGGAGAGGAGGATTGGTTGTTGTCATGTATTGTATAACAATGATGTGTATGACAATGCTAGGCTTTCCTGCATAGACTAAAGGGTCCTGTTGAAATAAATGCTGAAGAAGAATTTGTGAGAAGTGTTTGAGAAGCTTTAAGATCCTGGATTCTTTTATGTTAATCAAGCCTTCTTGTCTCTGACCAGTAGATCAAGAGGTCTTCTGGTGCACTTCTATTTTCTCAGCAGGAGAACAAGACTATGGGGCAATTGAGGGTACATCCATGTGTGTGGCAATAACTGCTGTGTGGTGACATGTTTGGAGCATCAGAATGCAGTTATTCGGTGACTTAAGTTCCAAGTCCACCAGAAAATGTTCTAGTAGATGTGGCTTAGTTTCCATTTTTGGTATATGAAAGTTTTGATTCTTACCCTTTCTCTGGATGATACAGGACATGTTTTTGCCTGTAAGTGACCATAGGAGTTTGAAGTGAATGCCTAGTTAGAATGGATCACCATCACCAGCATTGTGAGCGGGTGAGGGAAAGCACATATTTTAAGACACCCAAAATTTCTGAAGCAGGTATCTCACGCTATGTAGAAGTTTCCTATTAGTAAGTGATGGACTTAAAGATGTCATGGAAAAAGGGAAGCTGTGTATTTGAGCGTGCTATAGCATGTAGATTGGGTTCAGTCCATCAATTGCAGTTTGAGCCAGAAGAAAAGCAGCTTATCCTACTTGACTTGATCAGGTTGGAAATATTTTCAGCAGGAGAGGCTAAAGGCCATATAGGAGCACCTAGGCATTTTCATTGGCTTCATCTAGTACTGTACTGAAAAGGGACCATGCCAATTCAAGATTTTCACTGAGACCATGGAGAGCACAAATTCTTGATTTTGATAAAGACACTATCCTCCTAAGAACGAGAAGATGGAGCAAGCAATCAGATTTCCAGAGGAACATCCAA
Source organism: Cocos nucifera (assembly GCA_006176705.1). Lineage (NCBI taxonomy): Eukaryota > Viridiplantae > Streptophyta > Magnoliopsida > Arecales > Arecaceae > Cocos > Cocos nucifera. The sequence goes on from QRFJ01000188.1 coordinate 94,059, forward strand.
AAATAATGCAGCTGTCCCAAGGGCAAGACAGTGAAACTGGCTCTGTCCAGAGGATCATGCCATGGATAATGCCTTGGTCATGAGTTTGATGCTTTACAGTTTTAAAAAATATGATCTTGGATATGGCTGTGTTTTCAGGTGCTAGTGAATAAATGAAATGACCGAGTTTACTACCTTTGAAAGTATTTAGTCCTCAGGGTTTCACACAACCATGATAGATGCCTGAGTTTTTGTTGGCATTTGGATCCAAAAATATTCTCAGGAATCAGATTGTGGAATATTTTGTTCAATCTACCTGCTGTGACTTTTAAATGTGAAAAACCCTCATAACATTTACATTTATAGGGTGCTAACAAAGCATTCCCTAAAAATAACAAAAAAAGCAGGGGCATTTAAATGATTACCGGAAAACATGAAATTTTACTGTATAGAATATATTCATAACTTATGACTGACGATCAATAACCTATAGAAATTGTGGTCCCATTATGTTACAGTATGTCTTCAAACTTTTGGTCCAGTAATGCTTTTAAGATGAAGTGTAAAGTTTGGATGACCTTAAAACTTCAAATATACAAAAGGCTGGCCTCACTTTATATCGAGCAGATCCAAGTTGCTTGAAAACAAATCTAGTGAATAAAACCTGAAGATTGCCTCTTTCATCTTGAGGGAATCTTTGTTGGTCTGACTCTAGTTTCAGGCAATACGCAACCTTTTATGGTCTCGAAGGAGCCTCGGGTCACATTTGAGATGCACATGTTGACATTGATTTGTCATTTATCCTTTAAGGTCTTCTAGAGGCCCAACTGATTTTCTTGCTTCACTGAGTCTATTACATTCATCAACTAGGTGTTACATCAACTAATGGAATCTTTGTGATAGGTTTGACTGATTGTTCATCAGCTTCCATTATGAGGAATCTTTGAGTGAGTTTTGACTGATTGCTCATCAGCCTCCATTATGATGTCTTCCTCGAGAAGGTAGTTAGTATTGGCTCAAGTCTTCCATGACGCTGCTAGGACTTTTTTCCCCTTCTTTGCACAAGACTTTTTTTTTCCTTCTTTGCACAAGGACTCTTTAAACTTTTTCATAAGTCAGCTGGGTTTTCTCTGCCTTGTAAACATTCTGCTGCTTGAGCTTTGAACCTGAGCTAAATGATGAAGGTGGAAAGATTAACTAGTTTTGACTACATAACACACTGACTGAATTTCACGACTACCTTGTTAAGTTTCATCACCTTCCAAAATCAATATCATAAGCTTTGGTTGTTACCTGGCAAATTATTATGCTGCTTGGTGAATTCAATCCCATCGAGTCATTGTTGTGCGCCCGCTTCATTATGTCCATATCCAGCCAGGATACATTAAGCATTGCTAAGTGAAATGTACTACCGTTAATATATCCATTGAATGATAAAAAGCTACAGATTAGATTATTTTGATTGGTTTCGGTTGGTTGATTGTTCACTAAACAAATTGTGCAAGTCCTTATATTGGTGCATAAGAGAAAATTAGAAAGCAGCAGGACCGGGCTGTAGATGCATAAATCTCCTGCATATATTGTGCTGCAGTGTTGGATCCTCTTCTTTTGTCCCACCATAGGAACTGCTATGATTTACTTGAACCCATTCTTATTCAGCAGAGATGCATTTTGAGTTCCTGATTTAATTTTAACCATTAGTGTTTTAAAGAGTCATTGTGTTGAACTAGTTGCAATTCTTGACAATAGATAAGCTAATTTCATTATGAAATGAGCAATAGGTGCATCTGTGAAGATAGAGCTAGAAATGAATACATCAGCTAAAGAATAAGAATATCATCGGTAAGGAATAAAGTGCTGGGGATCTGATTGCGATGTTGTCATATACAGCCAGAGCAGACCATGGCCCGTTTGCGGGGTGGAAGGAGGAGAGTTATTTGAATTCGTGTTGAAGTGCCCAAAAGGACAGAGGGAATGGAACCCAAGAAAATCTGTGAATTGGATTGAGATTCTTAGCAAGGAGATCTGGAAAATCTTCAATGCAGCATGTCTGGTCCAAATTGTTAGCATCTTGCCATTGCTAAGAAGAATCTGCTTGATTTTTGGATGGATGGATTGAGATGTTGTTAGCAATTAGATATGGATTTACATAAACTCTGCTTATGTTTGCATGTAGATAATTCAATCTCTGCCTTTTATTCAATTCGGTTATATGAATGGAGAGGTCTCTCTTTTTCTGTTGTTGTCTGTTACCATAGACTTTGTTTAGACAAGAAGCTGGTAGGCTACCCCATTCTATCAATGTTTTCTAAGCATTTGTTTGGTTGGGATACATGAAGGATAATCCAACGTTTTTTGGGAATCATTATCTTGAAAAATGATAGCAAGAAAAGATAAATTTTATCATATTTGATTCATGCAAAAATTATTTAAAAAAATAACATCAAAAAAATACTATTATATTTAGTTAGAGATAATTTTATATAAAAATATTATTGAATTTTCAACACTACTCTTGTATAAATAATCTAAATAAAAATATTTTTTTCCCAATCCATTTGTTGGTCATTTATGGTCCACTTATATAAATATTATCAATTTCGAATATTAAAATATATTTATATGAGTTAATAAATATTTTAAAATTAATTATATATTAGAAATATACTTCTTATTATAAATAAATTTTGGTATAGAAATAAATACATTAATCATTGATAAATTTTATGTTTGATTTATTGATAATTAATAAGTATTTATTAATTATTTATTTATTAATATTTTATTTTTATAAATATTATTAATCAATATATAATATATATTAATATAATACTAATAAAGTATATATTAGTATAATTAATGTTAAATATATAATATAATTAGTACAATATTAGTACAATATAATTGAGGATAGCTTCATGAAAGAATGATATTTTTAAATTATCTTTACTCGATAATCCAACATAAAAAAATAAATACAATTCTCTAATGGTATTTATTTTATTTTCTTTTTTAGAAAAATAAATATGAAACTTGCTATCTATTTCATCATCTCTCACATCCATTTTGGTCCCAAATATAAAAATTTAATAAAAAATTTATTTTTTCATGTCAGATTTCCTCCGAACAAGCCTTTAATAGTTTTCTATTTTTGAAATAGCTCAGGCGACCGTTGAAAGAAAGATTTCTTTGACATTTCTAGATGAAAGGCCAAAGGATGCCCCGACGATTGTCCTCAACGCCCAGGTTAGATGCGTCGGTTGTCCATGGATAACCTTGCGCTGCGGTGGTAACAAGTGGGAGCGGACATCGTAGGAGAAGAAAGTACATGGACGTAAAGAAGGCTATTCCTGGTCTTCAATATAAGGGATTTTGATAAAAAATGATTTATCCTATCATTAAAAGACAGGACGTGAGCTTTTCTAATCGGAAAAACTCTTTCTTCCTAGGCTCTCCATCCAGCTGACCTCTTCCTCACCTTCATCGGGTATGGTGCGTTCGATCGATATCATACATTGGTTCAGTATTAACGATTCAGACGTTTGGGTTTTGGGTACTTGAATGGGAATCTGGGATGGTAAACTAATGGTATTTCGTATTAGGTTTCTTGCTCGTAATGTGTTTGTGCCGGATGGGGTTTAAAAGGAGCATATATTAATCAATTAAAACATTAAGATGATGCGTCTTTCCTTAACCATCTTGCCTCGCAGATTTCTACTATTTCTACTCTCCTTTGGAGTTTAGATGCATTGCGTATCATAGCAATTCCATCTCAAATTTATTTTTCTTTTTCTATCTTTTGCTGTAAAATCATCCCCTGTTCAGTTTTGGCTCATACTTTTACACCCGACACTCGCCTGTCCATCTTGCATGGAACATCATTCCATGTTGTGGACAAAGGAGGCCCCCGCCACTGTTGGGGCCTTGTTTGCCCCCTTTTCCCCTAGCCGCTGGCCAATGTATCGGTTCCGCTTTGCCTCCCAAAAAGGTCCTTCTCTAGAAAATTCTTGGCAAAATTATTTATTGTTGTTACCGTTATTATTACTTAAAAACTCTTTCTCAAGATTAGCAGTAATTGTAGCAAATCATCTGGATTATGAAGGGCATCTTTCGGGTATTCAGATCCATTAACTAAAGTATACACGGCAATTTTTTTTCACTCTCAAGGTCTGGTCCGTGGTACATGATACAGAGACATTTAATCTGCAAAGGAAACCACTGCTTTTATTCCTATTCCCCTCATCTATTGCTAATGAAGGCTTTGATGTGTGCTAACATCTCATGGGTCCGGGCTTGGGACATATGATAGTTGTGCAGAACTTGGAAGGCATGCCCCACTCCTGCATACATCGCTTGTTCCACACTCTTCCCTGCGCTCCTGAGGGCCTTGCAGAACTCCAGATTCCTGTCCCTCAATATGTCCATCTCCGATATGCACACCAGAACAGGAGGAAGCCTCAAGCCCTCCAGCCTGGGGGCGCTCTTCGCCAAGGGATTGCACCACGGGTGGTCACGATTGCAGCCCAAGGGCAGCGCCATCCTCCAATAACAATCCGACGTCGTCAGGCTAAGTGCCGATCTCGAAGCTTGCACCAGGTTCCTCTCCGATGCGGTTCGCGCCTCGCCGCCGAAGAAAGGTTGGATGAGAATGACTCCTCTGAGGCAGACCGGCTTCAGGACGGTCTCGGGATCGCCGAGAGATCCCAATTGCCCGGCCACGCCGTGCGCTATGGAGGCGCCGGCGCTGTCGCCACCAAGAAACACCCGAGCGAAGTTGCAGTGCATTCTCCACCAGTTGAATTCATCGGAGCCGCCGTAGCTGGCCTGCTGCCTCACCCACCTGGTCGCAGCGAGGCCATCCTCGTAGGCCGCAGGAAGGCGGTGCTCCGGAGCGAGGCGATAGTTGACGGACATGATGAGGCAGCCGGCTCTGGACGCCAAGCGAGCCAGGAATTCGTGGTAACAGCTCCATGCAGCGGAGCCGACGCAGAACCCACCGCCATGGAAGTAGACGAGTAAGGGGAGCCGCCCTTGGGCCTTGTTGGGCACGTAGAACCGAGCCCACACGCCCGTGGAATGGTTGATCACCACGTCCCCACTGGTAACGTTGGCCTCGGGGGCCCATGTGCACGGCACGTCGGAGACCGCCGGGAGGCGATCTACGTGGCCGTTCTTGTAGACCCTGATGAGCCCTACGATCTCCTCAACTACAGCTCCTTGATCCTTGCTTCCTTGAAGGTCGAGCCTCGGGTCACCCATGGGAAGGGCACCCATCCTTCTCCTCATAAAAAGATACTAGTGGAATTACTTACTCTAAGAGGTGATGACCTTGATCTCCCAAGCCGATGCCCTCCAGGGGGACTTACTTATACTGGTGGGGATCTGACCAATGGTTATGGGAGGCATGGTGCGGCTTGTCCTATCCTCCACCGCCAAGTGTCTGTGAGGTTCTGCCACATGTTGGTAAGTGGAGTTGGGGGGAGGGGCCATGCCATAGATAGAGATCCAGACAATCAGTTTACCCTTTCAAAAGTCCTGCAAGGCTTAGTCATCCACCAATACCAGCAAGTGGGGGTGGGTGAAAGGCAGAACCCCCACCTAATGCCGCCCAATGCCTAATTGTGTTGAAATCCAGACCCATTCGCCTAACAAAGTGCAAAAGGAAGAAATATTTACTTTAAAGTATTAGGTTAATGGCTTCGCATTGACGTCTCATGCTTTTCTTTCAAGCTTCAACCAAGATTGTTGATGCGCTTCAGAGTCTTGTCAGCACACTGCGAATGGGCCACAGCTGGAATGCCATATATGCAACAGGCCAAGTGGCTGCTTCTGAGATGGAGTACTCTAGGGTTGAAGGACTATAGGTGATGAGGACCCCGGCTGGGTTTTCTTTGAGCAACCGACCTTGAGCGACACAAGTATGGTTCCAATAATTGTGGGTTGGTCTACATGCCTTGTGCTATCTGGATTCAGTCGGGACCATTAAAAAGCGAAGATTCTTAGGTCAACCCTTGGACCATGGAGAGCATACATCGACCGACAATGCCAAGTTGCCAATTTGAGAGACACTGACTACAAATTGCTCGCCGTGGTGTTGTTTGCCTCCACCTTCCTTCAGACTGATGATATTTTTAGCAATTCCGTTTGGCTTGCAACACTGGGACAAATGATGAACTAATAGTTTTCTTGCCTCTTTAATCTATATGCGGAAGATGATAATAATAGCACTTAATGGTGAGAAGAGAAGCCAGCCATGTTTTATTATTTTGGCATGGTCAATCATGAGGCCCTGATTCCAAGGATGCTATGTTGTGGGTCTATTTACTAACTGAAACGACCAATTTTTTCTTTGACAGTTTAGGTGACAGCATCTCTTCTTGTGCTTGAAAAATGAAGCTAATGGCTGTTGATGTGGGTCCTTGACGTCATTTCTCTTAATGATCTATGCTTGACTGCTGAAGTGTTGGCTCATTCAGTCAAAACGATGCCTGAATATGGTCATTGATCCTCTCACGAATCCATTATCTCACATATGGATGTCATTATGAGGATGGTATGAGCTTGTACTACCATGCTTACATCCTTGGTCATGCATAGAGATTGAAATGCCAACTTGGTGTTGTATGCATGCATCCACGCATTTCCCACGAGTTGCGGCAACTTTATTCCTACCGAACGTGGACTGAGTGGCATTGGATGGAACTACCGGACGTTTCTTCCTTTTTGGAAACAGTTGATGTTGACTTGGGGGTCAAATAGTATATAAAACAGTTGTTTTGGTTTTTCGTTTACTTTAGTTGCTTCGCTTAGAAGCGCACAAAGACATCTGATTGTTCATTGATCAAAAAGGTCGCGTGGAGTAAGTACCATACCCTCCTGTAATTATTGAGAATGTAGATATCTTGGCTACACCTTCGGAGGCTAGGACGCCATCCAGTTTAGGATGTCACCTTTTGTGCTTGCTCTGGTTTTAGGATGTCACCTAAGTAAGACAGCAAAATAGCTCTTCATTATTCATTTGAATAAAATTAATATTACAAAATATTCATGTATAAAGGCAATGTGGGTGCTATCATTTTTCAATATCACAGCTAACAATGGTCGATATAACGACAATTAATTTTGTTTGAAATTTCCTCTTGATGATCTTTGTTTATATCTGATTTCAAGCATTTTTATACACCAATCAAGATATACTGTAGAGTATATTAAATCTTCATATTAGATAAAGATATTAGTTCTGATATAGGAAGAAAAATCTTACCTCGGTTGAAATCGATTATTGGGTGCCTTGGGTACGTCGACCTTCGATCTTGACCGATCTCAGGTATCCTCGAGACTAACCAAAATTGACATTTCATGAAAATTCTATGCTTGATATTGTTATCCAATTAATGCCAACTAGGAAAATTCCAAAAGATTAAGCCTCGGTAGAGGTATTGGCGACAACCTCGGCATGAGGATCAGCTAATGAGGCTTCTGAAGTCTTATTGGCAACAAGCTTAGTGGCATCCTTGGTGGCCTCTTGTGGTTCACCTCGGTAGGGGCTAGCATCCTCCTGTCTAGGAAGGTAAGATCCTATCTAAGAAAATGATTGGTGTCCTTCTATAGTAGTGCACCTCCTAGCTTTCAATGAAGGCTTCCATTGTTTGTTTGCTTTCTCCTTATTGAAATTTTTTGAAGCTCAGAATGCCTTCACTACTCTATGAGCCATACCTTGACGGCCAGGCCCTTCACTTTCTTCCCAGCCTAAGCAACCTTCTCCTAGGCCGCTCGCCATCTCTTCTTCTATGAGGCAAGCCTTCCAGTCCATTATACGATTAACTTCTCATTCATCTAAATAATTTCTTTTAGAAAGTCAACTCTTACAAAAAAAAAAAAAAATAAATAAAATCAATCAATCACAAAAACAATTCGAGCAAAAAAAAAAAAAAAAAAAGAAAACCTACTCATGCAGGATCTCTTATATAAGTGACAAGTAGCTGAACACAGTCTTTCCAATTGTCATATATAAATTAATTAAATTTTGACCAATCTAATATTTTGTGATCATTTTCTATAATTTACCTATAGCCAATTAATTTTAAGTGCAAACTGAGTAAAAGAAATAATAGTTTTAATTAAAAGGGCTCATCAGTTACCGAGGGGTTAGAGGCGGCCTTATTTAAACTTGGTTGCTAAGCCGTCGAAGTAGCGGTCATATTGCATAAACACCTTCACAATTAACGTGAATGAATCCATTAGAATCATTACTAAGAATAGCATATCATAATAGCCCTTCTTGAAACCACGGTAACACTAGATTGTGCCCCTCCACGAATCGTTATTAATTTTTCTTTTAAAAATGTCGACGACGACAGCCAATCAGTCTAGGGATTAATAACAAAGATTGCTATCCTAGTGGGTTGGTTGTGGGCTGCAATGCTGCATTCCATGCATCCCTTCCATCGTACCTCGCTTTTCACGTGTCTTAGTGGGCGGAAATAGGATGGCCAACAAAAATATCTAGTCAAGACAAGCTTCAAATTCACCACACCTCAAGAGCCATGTCCTTCCTTTCACTTTTGACTCTATAAAATTGTTCTACCGGTCGGCACAACAAAGTTCAATCCGTCGCTACGTCAACCCTAATGGCCAAGCAGGTAGTGTAGGTCAGCATCAATAGCCTTAATCGATTCACAAGATATGCTCGATTGCATGACTTGAATTGTTCTGATTGCATGGCATCTGGACGATTGTTCTCACGCCTTTGGGAACCGTAGATCATGCTCACCATGTCACCTGAATCATAAAGGTATTCGAATTTTATTTTTTATTTTTTTATTTTTTTTTTCTCAAGAATGACCTCCTGGTCCTGGGGAATCAAGCACATGACCTCCACTTCAGAACGTTAGCACCAAACCAACTTACCTGAGGGGCGGTTGGCTGTTAGAGCCAATTTTCACACTCTCTCTCCTGAGACGACCAAAGAATTGGGTCAAAAAGATGACAAAAAGAAAGTGGGAATATGGAAAGGATAAAGATAGCAATGGCGGTACTTATCAAGAAAAGATAGCAATCCTGTCAATTATATTCTGGGTAACAACATGTTGAGGGAACTTCTCAACGAATACAGGAATCCAAGTTTGAGAAGCGTCTTCGTTCCATGGCTACCGTAACACTCACCATAAAATAATGGAAGAGAAAGCACGCATGCCGTGCTAGCTTTGTTGACTTGTCAGGTGGCACGTCCATTACCTGCTCAAAAGTTCATTCACCGAAGATCTCCCTTTTCTTTCACTCACGACTGCTTGTGATCAACTGCCAGACACGTGGGGAGAAATCACAGTGGGTTGCACCAACTTGTCGCACCGCATAAATATGTAGACTATGGTGAAAATTGAAGTTGGAATTTAGGATGCGTCTTGCTTGCTGGAAAGCACGATGCAGACCATTCACAGAGTTTTTTCATCTCAAGCTGACATGCAACAGCATGTTAAATCACCTTCCGCTATGTATTACCTTAAAATCTCTGCACAATGTATTCAATGCATGCACGCTACATAAGGTTGCACGAAAGCAGGATCCATTTGCAAAGAAGTATTGGCATTCAGTCGTCAAATGCTGTTAGACATTACTATAACGACAGCAAGACAAAACAATAAGAGATCTAATTTACCATCAAAAAATAGAATCCCCCCCCCCCGCCGCTTTTTTTTTGGTCTTGTTCTCAGAATCCGAGACATCGTATCCATTACCATGATCTCTCGAGGAACACAGTCTTGATCCTGTTGACTTTGGCATGATTCTGATGTATGATACTCGTGACAGGTACCATAAAATCACGGTCTAAGAAAATAAATAGGAAAACGTATACATCACTATGGTCCTTTCCTGGCTTCTATCTAAAACATAAAATAACAAATAATATGTTAATCTTGCAATGGATGCCAAAAATGTACGAGCTGCTTAGAGCTGACTTCTGTCTTTTCTTTCCTGTTCAAGCATGTAATTTTCCTTCATTTCTTCCAAGACACTGTTATTGGTGCTGCCAACAAGGAGAAAAAATAGTCATAATCCTTCAACCAAAAAAAAAAAAAAAAGAAAGAAATGGAAGTTATTGCAGTATTTCACATTTGCAGAGGAGCAGACTTGTATGCATGGTCATACTGAGGACATACCGCATAAACGAGCACAGAACCAGAAGGAAACAGCGAGAAGCATAAGAGGTAATGTTCAAGAACATAAGAAGGATGGTTCAGTGGAGAGGAGATATCTCTCAAATAAGAAAAACAATTTGGTCAGAGAAACTGGTGTGCTTATGCATTTTTAAAAGCAACAAGCTTAAAGATCAGAAATCCACATCCTTTAATTGTTAGATGCTGAACAATGGAATTCCAAAAATTGAACTAGAATAGCTTTGCATAAATCTGGGAAGAAAATGTTTACAGAATTTTGGGATCCATCTCAGGAAAACTGAAAAATCTATGGCTTCAAAAATGTCTGACAAACAAATAAGAGATAAATTCGAAATATTCGGATGGATGAGTTCTACCAAAAACCTGGTTGACAGATTTATTAACTAGACGAACATGTTTGGCATCTCGATGCACTTACCGTTTGTGATCTTCCAAGGAGCCGATCGTCATAGATGTCACTGTAAGGTGTCCAACCAAGTGTTTTGGATTTGTAAAACAAAACTACTGTTTCACAAATCCACCAAGGTGGGCATTCAAATGCATAAAACACTATATTGCTCGGGCATAATTGTCACAACATACAACCCTAATTATATACTCCTTCAGCTCATTTCAAAATCTTAACTACATATCTCTTTATAAAAATTTCTGTTATATATAATTTCACTGGTTAAATTTTAGGCAAATCCTAATGAGGCAGAACTCACAATGGCCCATCAAAATTGAGAATCCACACAAATAATCATAATGGCCAGCATCTAAAATTTGCATAATGCAAAATCAAATATCAATATATAGGTGGTTTCTTATCCATGAATCAACAGACAAAATGAGGTGGTACTACTGGCGTTAGGGTATGAAAATGCAAGCTGCCAAGCTATACCACATAAATCAAGAATTTATAACAATCATCATAAACACGCATTCAGAAAAAAATGCAGGTTACAGGTGCTTCTAATATACTAATGTCACTAGTCTCGGACACCAACTTGCCTTCCAAGCCCCTCAAACATGTCTGTCGACAAGGAGTCCACTTCCACAAAGTTTTGATGCTTCACTCCTTCGTTTAATAGCTGTAACCCTTGTAAAGAAGCTTAAGCCTTTGCATTGAGAGAATTAATACCATGATCCATCAAACGAAGAATTTTCACAAGCCCCTCTAACTAGACCACCTAGGCCCACAAGACCAGACCCACTTAAAGGACCAAATTATGTTAATCGTAACCCATTGCTCTTTAAGTGACTTCCATATTAAACTTGCTTTTTTCCTTGCCCGATGAGGATGGAACCTAATCCAAGCTCCTTTAAGGTATTCCTTTCCTCCCATGGTGCAACTTGTAGCATACACTTAAAACTTCTGAAATCAGTAGCTTGCAGCAGAGTGTCTCTCGCTGACCAATTTTGTTGATTCTGTTTGCTCTTTTCAAAGCATCCAACAAACATATGCCATGATTGTTCACTCATTCTTCAACAAGAATGTCTCCGAAGTCTTTTCCCCCGACAATTTCACCAAGCAAGTCTTCCATCATCTTCATATTTGCCATCCTTAGCAAACTTGAGATAAATCCTATATTCCTTGGTGTATGAGCATTCCTCTAGGATATACCATATTCTCTCAGGTGGGGCATTGCACCTGCAACAGTTGGCAATGTAAGAAACTTCCTGTCATGTAACAGAGTCAATTGTCAATAATCTTTCCAACAACACCACCCAGAGTAAATTCCATAGAAGCTTCCTTCTAGATTCCTTCATTTGGAGTACTATCTGGATTGGCAATGTAATTATGCTGATTTAGTTGAAAATTTTCTATCCAGGTATAAATGCTAAATAAGGTACAGCATGTGATCACCTCATCCTTGGAGTAAACCCAAAATAAGCTCCAGACCGACATCATCATCATCATATGTTTGCATTGCATATGAATTTGCCTCAAGTTTAGGTCTTTCATGATCAATTTTCTTCCATAATTAGATAATGTATTCCCATCCATGAACATGTGGATCTTGTCTCAATTGCAAATATGAAAACTTTGAAAACGTGCCTGCTCAAGGCACTAAACTTAGTCTTTACAAACTCATACACCAACCAATAATTTGCTCCCTACCAGTTACATGGTTTCATCTTTCTCCCCTGCAGTTCATCTGTAAATTTAGTAAAATGGAAAGTAAAGTTCTAATATGTATGCATCATGATACACTTCAAAGGTAAAGATTTTTGAAGCAAAGGTGGACTTGATATAAAAAAGATGATTTTTTAAATGTATTGTATGGTAAGATTACTTGATATGTATGCATTGTAAGATGGATTTGACCGACCTCATCCTCTTGTCCTTCAATAAGAAGAAGAGAACCATGGCATGGTTTGCCATTCCAATCGATAACAATGTGTACCAACCGTACCATACCATATTAGTACCAAACCAATACAGGGTATAGAGTGTCGGTACACCAAACCAACCCCCTATACCGGATGTGCCGACATAGTAGCAACATAGTACCAATATGAGATCCAATACCAAGATGGTGACCTTGAACCATAATATTGATCAGCCTACCATTAACACGAAAGGCACTTAGATTCTTATATGGGAAATGAGCCAGAAGGAGAAAAGATTAAGCCTATTATAGCTTAAACTAGTGTAAGCAGACATGTAACCCCAAAAGCACAACCATAGGACACCTTGTATCAACAAAATGATATTTACAAAAGACCATCCAACATGTAAAACAACTGAGGAAGCCTCATCAATGATAACAGTTCAGTTTTGCTCCTCTATGGCACGCATATAAAGATATCCACATATATAACAATATGAAATCAACCAAACTTAGCATCCAAGAGCCAGCTCAAAGGAAAGTGAAATTCTGGTGTGATAGACTTAAAGTATATGGACTTACTATTGATGAAGGCATTCATTTAGCTCTTTTGCTTGTTTACGACAATGCCAAACTACTGATATAGTTCTTCCCACAGCACATTCAGCATACTTTGCAGAGTAATGGTTGCATTCTTTGAGTGCTTTTTGCTTCATTTTGCTGCGCAAAGCTGAAAATATCACATTAGTCAATGGCCACAAAAATGATTTGCAATCAACAGCAAAGCTGACACGATAGCTAACTTGTATCTTCTCTTTCATTACTGCCAAACTTCATGAAAACAATAACAGGACTTTTAACAGACCAAGTTGTGTTCCTTTTCACATCCCAATGGAAATGTAAAATCTATTGTATATTCTATGCATTTTCTTTTACCAAAAGACAACTGCTTTTAGCTGTTTTCCCGTGACCACAAGATGGTATGGTTGATCATTTGATGCATTAGCGGCAGGCTAGGATGAGCTAAATTTAGACATCCAACAATCAAGCAAAGATAGATGATCTTTCTCTTTATGATTTTACAATTTCTTAGCTTCACTCCCACTATAATTTACATTCTACACTGTCTGAGTGATCATTAGTCACAAGTGCAGAGTAATTTTGGGTCGAGTTAGCTGAATGGGATAAGAAGACTATCTTCTTCATGTTCTTCTTTTTTAATGTGTCGGCTAAGCCATTCTATACTAAACATATTATCACATGGGATTTCCTTACTATTTTTTCCTTTTTTTGTTGTTTCATGGGAATTTGTCATTGGTTTGAGTCGTGTGAAGGTAAAGCATGGTGTGTCAGGTAAGGCCGGTCATACCGAGATTGGCCAAATTTAGTACAGGGATAAGATCAAGAAGGGATAGGGCGGGTCAGATCATGCCAGTTTATGTGGAGCAGGCTACTGAAGTGCTAGGTTTGATCATTGCATCTTGGGCTTCAACTAGCCGATTGTGCAACTTGATTTACTGACAAGTTGGAAGCTTTTATATTCTATCTTTCCAATTTGACCCAGCTAAGCTAAGCTCCCCAACCCAATCGGTCCTGCTAGGGATGATGTACAGAGGATAGAGGGGCATAGCTAAATTATGAATGTGAAGTACTTGACATGAAAGCCCATATTAGAAGATATAAACTGAAGGTGTTAATGTGATAAAAGATGAATAGAAAGAAAGGACTAGGATGATGACCAATGATAAGGGAGGCACAATACCAAGGGAAGGAGGTCACCAGATCAAGGAATCCACCACTAAGGAGAGTTTTCATGTACTCTTTAGCACCTTATAGATAAAAGGATGAAACTGCAGATGCCTCAACCAACCAACCAAATACTACGAAGACAAGAAAACTGCAAACAATGTGAGAGAATCATAGAGGCATGCAGCAGCCTCTGAACCAAACCAATCTAAATCAAACTCTCATTTTTCAGCCTAGGAGCCTTCTTTTATGTGCTTCTAGCTTTCTTATGGTGTAAAGAGGAAAAAGAAGAGAGAAATGATCCTTAAAACCCCAATCCATCAACCATTCCTAATAAAAGATCATCAACAAGGCTCTCAAATAAATGTGGTGGGCGGCAGCTCTTCCTTACTTTCCAAAAAAAAAAAAAGGCAATATGGCATTAAGGGTGCATGTATTTGTAATACACCAATGGAATTGTCACCATTTCTGTTTGGTAGCACAAATTCTATATTCCCCCAACTCTATTGATTGCTAGTTTTGACTTTTCATACAAATCATGTTGTCACCTGGTTCAAACTCTTCTTCTCTCAGATTGTTGTGTTCCAACTGGTGCAAGAAGTTGTCCTTGTATGGAGAAACCAAGCTGAATTAGCTTCTTACAAATGTTCCCCAGGACTGTAACGGACATGAAATCATTTTTCCTGATAATTGTGACTCAAAATCAATCAATCCCCTCGGAGAAAGCACTACGCCAATAAAAAACCCAACCCCCAAAAAAGGGTTACAAGCTAAGTTAGCTTCTTGCCCATTCATATTTTTTTTGCCTTGGAGGGTTATGTCTCCCAATGTACAGTCTAGTCTCCTTGTTGTGAACAATGATCTAACCCTAAGTAACCAAATAGAGCTTCTAGTGACCATTTTGTTTGTCCCAGTGCTGAAATTCCATTGCATTCTACGATCTAAAACCAAATTTAAGAATTCAATAACATCACAAAATCAGTAGGCATACATAACAAGCAGGAAACATGAATTAAAAAATCTCAGCAACCGGTGCCATAGCTCTCAACCACTGGGAACACCAAAAAATTTGAATTGTTGATGTTGTGGAATGGGGCTGGTGTGGCCTCGGCTTATTTAGGGTCGGCCGCCGACCTACCCCAATGGATCGTCTGAGCGGAACGATGCAACACTTCGTCCGCAGTTAGCGGTAGATCGGCTTAAGCCGACCTACAATTCCGGTTGACCTACTGAAGATCGCTTCCTGGCAAAACAAGGTAGACCTTCATACCTCATCCTCATCAGGTTCAGGTCGGCCGTCAAGCTACATGAATAGGCTCATAGCTCGTCAATGACCGACCTATAACCGTCCCTGCTGAAATTACGTCCTCTCCGAATCGGAAAACTCGGATAAAGAAAGAATCTTTCGCAATTTCGTCTTCCAAGAAGGAAAGAAATCTTCCGAATCAATCCAGGACGACTAACTCGGAAAGCCGTTAGAGTCCGAAATGGATACGACTCCAACTCCTCCCCTATAAATAAAGAGGCTCCGAGACTCTCTAGGTATGCCATTCAATTCGACGCTTTCTCTCCTCATTGTTCTCTAATCTCCTAACTTGAGCGTCAGAGGATCTTTACTGGAGAACACTCCGGTGGAGACTTTATTGCAGGTGAACAGGCGAAGCTCCAGCGAAAGTTCATCCTCGGCCTCATATTCCTCGGTGGCCGAGCTCCTCCATCCTCGTTGGTTGATCTCAAGCCAGGAGATCCAGGAGCAATAGTTGGCGCTAGAGGAAGGGCCCTCGGTTGTTTCCAAGATTTAATTTGAGGAAAGAAAGCATGACATTGGATATCATGAGAATCCGAAGGGGAACATCAAATGCATCTCAGCATTCTAGTGGTCGGAGGACCTACAATGCTGAACAGATTAACACATCCCCACCACCAATCTAGGAAAACCCACCAACGATGTCGACGGTCTCACAGGAATAGTATGACACCCTGCTTCATCAGGTGCACGCACTATCAGCCGCCGTAAGAGGAATACAGCAGGCTGACGAGCGCCGTCCGATCGAAGAAAATTCAGGTTTGGTTCGGATGAGGCCGGAGGAACGACGCCCCCAAAGCCCTAGAGCAGAGGCCAGTCGTCACAGCTGACCTACTGGTCCTTCTCGTCAAAGACCTGAACGCTCGCCAACACCAATTTTCAGAAGAGGCTCCACTTCGGGCTATGAGACTCCTCAGCACCGAGCCACTCGTAAGGATGACATGAAGAAAAAGCTCAAAGAGATGCAACGACAGCTGGATGCATTGCAGAAGCCGAGGCAACAAGAGAAGGATTTGGGGTTTAATGTCGATCCTCCATTCACTTAGAAGATTATGGACGAACCCTTGCCATGTCGGTTCAAGATCCCTCAGATGGAGCTTTACGATGGAAAAATCGATCCCGTAGATCATCTAGACAGTTTTCAAACTCTTATGTATCTGCAAGGTGCTACCGATGCGATACTATGTCGAGCTTTTTCTTCAACTTTGAGAAAGATGGCTCGACATTGGTATTCGAATTTGAAATCCAGCTCCATAGATTCTTTCTACCAGTTGAGTCATCTGTTCGTTACCCATTTTGTAAGCAGTCATCGGCAACGTCGTAACTCTGACTTCCTCGTGAGCATCAGGCAATGGAAGAATGAGCCCCTTCGAGAATATATCAATCGCTTCAATGCAATCACCTTGGAGGTCCACAATTTAGATCCATCTGTGGCCATGACGGCGTTCATGGCCGGCCTCCTCCAAAATGACCTTTTATTCTCCCTCAACTTGGACTATCTGAAGAATTTCGCCGAGATGCTAAAACGAGCGGAGAAGTATGCCCAGGTCGAAAAGGTTTGGGACCAGCAGGAAAGTAACCGAGATGGTAGGTCGGATCCGTCTCAAAAATAAGAGAAGAAAAAAGATCATAGACGGATGCAGCACCATCGGGAGGACCCATGGTTTCATCAATCGTGCACCCCACCTCGGAGTAGCTGACCAACATCTCCAAAGCCACGAGGCCAATCTAAAACTCCACCTCGGAGGTTCATTTACCAAACCCCTCCCAACACACCTCGGGCTCAGATTCTGATGGAGATCGAGCGACGAGGAGATATACCTCGACCTAGAAAAATGATAACCCCTACTCGAGTAAGAAATCCGAGGAAGTATTGTCGATATCATCATCACCATGGACATGATACCGAGGAGTGCTGGTAGCTCAAAGAGAAAATAGAGGCACTAATCAGACAGGGATGACTTCGTCATTATGTAGATGAACGGCGAATCCTGACAAATTCAGATCGTGACCAACCTCGGCAGGATGAACCGCGTGGAGAACAGTCAGCTATGGGAGAGATCAAAGTAATTACTGGAGGAAACCTTAGTGAAAACACTTCGGATCGGGACCGACCAGGAGAAGGACCAAGGAAGAGGAAAGCGGATGATGAAATTACTTTCACCGATGGAGATCTAAAAGAAATAAGTCAACCCCATGACGATTCTATAGTCGTTTCTCTGAATATTGCTAATTATGATGTACATCGGATCCTTATTGATAATGAAAGCTCGGTAGATATTCTATTTTATGATGCCTTTGTTCGGATGAACTTAAATCCTGAATTACTGACGAAGAGGAAGGGACTATCTTACTAATGACAAAAGCTGGACGAGCTCCGAAGCAGGCGGTTGTCGACATAACTTTTTTCATCGTGAATAGCCCCCTCTGTTTATAATGTCATCTTAGGTCGGCCAGGCCTAAATATCCTCCAGGCCATAGTATTGACCTATCATCTGAAGGTCAAATTCATGACTCCACATAGAATCGACGAGCTCAGAAAAAATTAGTCAATCGCAAGGAAATGTTACATGGCTAATTTGCATGGAGTGGTGGCTGAAGAGCAATCCATGAATGAGTTAGACGTTCGGGATGAACAAACTGAACAAAGAGGCTCTCCGACAGAAGAACTGATCTCTGTACCGATCAAGGATGATTCGAACAAGGTCGTGAAGGTTGGCTCAAGCTTATGTGAAGAGGATCGACATCACCTTATCATATTTCTACGAGATAATGTCGACGTGTTTGCTTGGTCAGCTTCGGATATGCCCGGTATCGATCCGCAAGTCATGGTACATCGACTCAATGTAGATCTGAATCGTCATCCGATCAGGCAGAAAAAATGGAGCTTCACCCTTGAACGCCAGAGGGCGATACGAGAAGAAGTTGATAAGCTCTTGAAGGTCGGCTTCGTTTGAGAAATTTATTATCCGAAGTGGTTGGCTAACATCATTCTCATCAAAAAGGCCAGTGAAAAATGGCGCACGTGCATTGATTATGTAGATCTCAATGGAGCATGCTCAAAGGATAGCTATCCTCTACCGCGCATAGACCAACTGATGGATGCGATCTCGGAACATCAGCTCCTATCATTCATGGATGCTTTCTCGGGATACAACCAAATCCAAATGGCATTCGAGGATGAAGAAAAAACTTCTTTCATAACTGACCAAAGCCTTTTTTGCTATAGAATCATACCGTTTGGCTTGAAGAATGCCGGAGCGACCTATCAAAGACTTGTGAACAAGCTTTTCAAAAAGCAAATTGGGAGAAATATGGAAGTATACGTGGATGACATGCTCATCAAAAATAGGACTGCCGAATATCATATTATCAATCTAAAAGAAGCCTTCTCTGTACTACGACATTTTTGGATGAAGCTCAACCTAGACAAATGCGCCTTCGATGTCACTTTCGAAAAATTTCTTGGGTTCATGGTGTCACAACGTGGGATTGAGGCCAATCCGGAGAAGATTCAAGCTCTTCAAAAGATGAAGCCTTCGAAGATGATCAAAGAAGTACAGCAACTCATAGGAAAGATCATAGCCTTAAATAGATTCCTATCAAGATCGGCGAAAAAGAACCTTCCATTCTTTAAAGCCCTTAAGCAATCGAAGGACTTTTAATGGATGGATGAATGCCAGACAGCCTTCGACGAGCTAAAGAAATACCTCAGCTCTTCCCCTTTGTTAAGCAAGCCAGAGCCCGAGGAGGTATTATACTTGTATCTAGCTGTTTCTTCTTTGGCAATTAGTTATGTTCTGATCCGACAGGAGGCCAAGGTGCAGAAGCTGATCTATTACGTAAGTCGGGTACTTCACGATGCTGAGATCAGATATACGAGACTGAAAAAAATCGTCTATGCTCTCTTGATAATTGCAAAAAAGTTACACCTATATTTTCAAGTGCACACCATCGTAATCCTTACAGACCAACCCATTAGATTGGTATTGTACCGATTAAATACTTTGGGGTGGCTAGCTAAATGGGCTATCGAGCTAGGTGAATTCGATATCAAATATTTATCGAGATCGTCCATTAAAGCTCAGGCATTGGCAGACTTCATCCTGAAATGTATAATTTCAGATGAGGAATCTAGTCATGCTGAAACCCCTTCAACCAATGAATGTTGGACCCTACATGTTGATGGATCTTCGAATGCCACAAGCTCCAGAGCCGGGTTGATCTTAACCAGCCCGAAAGGAGTAGTAGCAGAATATGCCCTATGCTTAACTTTTCGGCTTTCAACAATAAAGCCGAGTATGAGGCATTGCTAGCGGGACTTGGAATAACAAAAGAAATGGGAGTTCGGCATCTCAGAGTACATAGTGATTCGCAGTTGGTGATTGATCAGATTCAGAAAGAATATGAAGCTTGGGAGCCGAATATGGTTAAGTATCTATAGAAGATCAGAGACTTGGCTTTTAGCTTTTTAGCGATGGATGTTCAGCGGATACCAAGGATGGAGAATGTACGAGCTAACCTCCTTTCTAAGCTAGCAACCCATGGGGCGGCCGACCTAAAATAAAGCTCATATATGAAAGTCCTGAAGAAGCCGAGTATTGAGGAGGTCCCGGTAATGCAAGTTGATTCAGAATTGAGCTGGATAGATTCTATTCTCCATTATTTGCGAGATGAAATTTTGCCTACGGATCGAGATGAGATGAAAAGATTGAGACACCTCACTCCACAATACATCATTTACGAAGAAAAGCTGTATAAGAGATCTTTCACCCTACCTCTGCTCAGATGCCTCCATCTTTTGGAAGCCAACTATGCTCTGTGAAAAGTTCACGAAGAAATCTATGGTAATCACTTGGGGGGCAAGGCTCTGTCCCACAAAATATTACGGCAGAAATATTTTTGGCAACCATGCAAAGAGATGCGGTCGATCTGATGAGCAAGTGTGACCAATGCCAAAGGACCTCAAACATTCAGCGCTGACCATCGACCCCATTAGCCTTGATCACGATCCCTTGGCCCTTTGCTCAATGGGGAATGGATATCCTCGGACCATTTCCTCTTGCCGTGGCATAGAAGAAGTTTCTGATTGTTGTGATTGACTATTTTACTAAGTGGATGGAAGCAAAGACAGTAGCTACGATTATCGAAGCTAGAGTTAAAAATTTTATCTGGAAGTCTATCATATGTCGATATGACTTACCCTAGGCCATCATAACTGATAATGAATGATAATTCAATAACCCAAGATTTACAGGATTCTGTAATGACTATGGGATTTCTCACAGATTGACATCAGTAGATCATCCACAGACTAATGGTGAGGTCGAGGTGACAAACAAAACATTATTGCAGGAGTTGAAAGCTCGCATAAGCCAGGCAAAAGGATCGTAGGTCGAAGAGTTGTACAACGTCCTTTGGACGTATCACATAACGCAACATGTCCCAACTGGAGAGACACCTTTCATGTTGGCCTTCAGTACGAAAGCTGTGATATCCGTAGAGATGGGATTACCCATGCTCTGAGTAGAAGAATTCGATGAAGATAGCAATTCCTTCAGGATGAGAGCGAATCTGGATCTGCTGGAAGAAATCCGATAATGAGCTCGAGTTCGAATGGTCAACTATCAATAGAAAGTTGCTCGATACTATAATTCTCAAATAAAGAGCAAATCTTTTCTGGCAGGACAATTAGTTCTTCGTTAAGCTGAGATTTCTGACCAATCCGAACGGTCAAAATTATCACCGAACTGAAAAGATCCTTATCGTGTGGCTGAAGTAGTCTGACCTGAAACTTACCGTCTCTGTCGATTGGATGGAACTTCGATCCTAAGGACCTGGAATGTTGACAATCTTCGAAGATATTATCCTTAGAATATAATTTTCATCTTGAATTTTTATTCGATAATGAATAATAACTTCTTCCAGATTTTATTTTCTCCAAAGCATGCTCCTCGGCCACGACCAAGGAGCGGAATGCCTCTCCATCGAATTTCACCAACATGCGCATATCGGCCACGATCGAGGAGCGAAATGCATCTCCATCAGATCTCGCCAACGTGCACTCCTTGGCTACGGTCGAGGAGCAAAATGCATCTCCATCGAATGTCGCTAATGCACGCTCCTCGACACGATCGAGGAGCGAAATGCATCTCCATCGAATTTTGCCAACGCACGCACCTCGATCAGATCTAACGCATCTCTATCGAATTTCGTCAACGCGCATTCCACGGCCATAGTCGAGGAGTGGAATGTGTCTCCATCGGATCTCGCCAACGTGCGCTCTTCGACCATGGCTGAGGAGCGAAATACGTCTCCATCGGATCTCGTCAACACGCACTCCTCGACCACGATCGAGGAGCAGAACGTATCTCCATCGGATCTCACCAATGCGTGCTCCTCGGCTATGGCCGAGGAGCAGAATGTGTCTCCATCGGATTTCACCAACACATGCTCCTCGGCCATGGCCGAGGAGTGGAACGCATCTCCATCGAATTTTATCAACGTATGCTCTTCGGCCACGGTCGAAGATCGGGACGTGACCCATGAAATTTGTGAAAACACACTCCTCGGCTATGGCCGAGGATCGTAATGCACCAGCATGAATCATTCGCCACTTCTCAGTCACACCGCCTAAGATCTATGCTAACTTACATCTTGAAAAAAGAAAATCTGAAGAAGAACATACGAACTCAATAACTTAGCAAAAGAAGGCTTTGTATTAAAGTAAAATATTTATAAGTGATGGTCGGCCCATACAAAAATACCTCAGCAAAAACCAGGGGCAAACAAAAAAGGCCGACCTAAAAAGATCGAACATGCTCGATCAAAGTGATACATTAAGCTCCATCCAGAGCTCTAGATTCGCCAACCTCCACTTGATCTGGTAGGGTGATGATGGCTGGGGGTGGTACTGATGCTACATCCTCAGTAGCCAGACTGTCACGTGCGGGACTGAAGATATTTTCCATCTGAATCTTCCGACCCTCAACTTCCTCGACCTCCTCGTCGTCCGACTCCAAGAGGTCCAAGTTCAGGTCGGGGAAGATCCTCCGGACCTTCTCTTTCAGATCTATGCCCCTTTACAGGTAGGAAAGCGATGCAAAATCCGCCTTGATGTTGCAAAATTCTTTCGAGATGCGGAAGGCCTTGACCGCCTCTACTCTGGCGGCCTCCGCTCGTGCCTTTCCGACCTCCCTCTCTTCCAGCACCCGAGCTTCAGCCTTAGTTAGCTTAGATTCCAGCTGCTTCACCCTCTCCCTGAGGGACCTGATCTCTTCCTCGGCCTTCAGACGAGATAGCTGAGCATCGTCCGCCCTTCGGTGGGCTTGGACGGCTTTCTCCTCAGATTCCTTAGAGAGGCGCTGAACCTCTCTAACTACTTCGGTAAAATGGTCCATATGATGGACGGGCTAAAAGAAGAAGAAGAAGAAGAAAGCTGAGCCGAGGAATGAACGGAAGAGCTGAAATGAAGGTCGGTAAAAAGCCAACACATACCCGAAGGAGAGAATCGTAGGAGTCCTGGATGCGGAAGGCACCCCCGACCTCCTCGAAGGTCTGAACGTCGGTCGGTAAAATGACCAACTTCAGCAAGAAACGGGCAACACGGTAGTCGCCGATGCCCTTTCTTTTATCTTCGGTATCCGAGGGAACTTCCATTGGAGAAATACTCCCCAGAACATCGGGTCTGCGGCTGGACATCCGGATGGAGATCTTCAGCCCACCCGAGCTTCTTTTGAAAGAAAACGTAGAAGGTCGAGGGACGGACTCCCACGGAGCAGCAGACCGAATCGACGTCACAGTCTTCGCCGATGCCGACTTCTCCTTCCTCGAGGCATTGGCCGCTCTCGAGGAACCTCCTACCGCGGGCTGCATTAGGACAGCCTCGGTCCGAGCGCATTTGGGGGCCACGGCCGTGCTTGTTTTCCTCTTCTTCGTCATCCGACGAAGAGTTTCAAGGTCGGACGGGTTCATCGCTGGACAGAAAATACAAGACTCAATCAATGATAATGACGAGGAAAGAAAAGACGATCCAAACAAAATCGTATGAGAACACTTACTCCTTGAGTCAGTTGGAATCAGTCTGATCTTAAATAAGTTCTCCTCGGTAAGGAACCTGAACAGCGGAAGAGAAGCAAGACTAAAGATTTGAGTCAAGACCTCCTCAGCGTCGGACAGTGTTGGAGGTCGGACAGCCGACCTATGAGGTCGCCCCCATGATGTGCTGAAATCCATGGTTGCTCGGCCGAAATAAAAAAGAAGCGCTCCTTCTAGTTATGCACCGAGAAAGGAGAGCCTCGAAAAAGGCGACATCCTCTCCGAGGAGATGCATACCACCATCCGATCTCCGTTGGATGCTCCTTTAAAGTGAAGTAAGCTCGAAGAAGATGGAAGGTAGGCTCGATCTCGAGGAGGAGGCAGTGGGTAAAGAAGCCTAAAATCGATCGTCAGGAGTTTGGCACCAAACAACAAAAGCTAATTCTATACAGGTTCAGAAGCTCGATAATTAAAAAATGAAAATGCAACTTAAGGCCGGCCTTTAGCAATTTCTCGTAAGCACCGATCCGTTCAGGCTGAGGAAGAGTTATACGCTCTCCGGGACCAACGACCTCTAACTTAAAATCGTCAGAGAAATGGTATTTCATCCTAATGACTTCCAGGTCCTCCGAGGTGAGGATGGAATCTATTCTAAAAAGATCATAGTCTGGAACTTCACGTTCTTCGGATTGGCCCGGAGAACCTATTACCCCGGAATCGTGATCCTCGCCAGAAGGGCTATCCAAGCCCCAAAAAGATCGGGACAGACTAGATTGACTCATGAGTACAGAGGAGACTGACCTAAAGGACGAGGAGGCCAAGCAATGAGGAGAGTTAGGGCGGGATCGACGGTGGCTCAGCTGAGTCCGAGCTATTCCTCACATAAAGTACCGAAGTTCACCCTTTAAGCAACAGTAGTAGTCAAAAAGAGTAATACTGATCCTATTTATAAGAGGCATGGACGGCTTCGATCTACTTTCGTTTCATCTATCCTTTTAGATCTTCACCAGATGTTAGATACCCATTGGTCGGGATGGGTAGATTCGAAGCAAAGCAACGGACGATTAGATTTCGTGGCTGATAGACTTCTCCCAATCTTATCATGCTATCGATCTCCAACGCTGCAATATGGGCATGATTTGAAGATCGGCCTTAGCTTCGACAAGGTACTTACATCGATCGTTCAGAGGTAGATCAATCTTGTAAGTGGGGGGCAAACTATTATGGAATGGGACTGGTGTGGCCTCGATCTGTTTAGGGTCGACCGTCGATCTACTCCAATGGATTGTCTGAGCGGAACGATGTGACACTTCGCCCGTGGTAAGCTATAGGTCGGCTTAAACCGACCTACAATTTCGGCCGACCTACTGAAGATCTCCTCATGGCAAAACAAGATAGGCCTTCATACCTCATCCTCGTCGGATTCGGGTCGACCGTCAAGCTACATGAATAGGCTCATAGCTCGTCAATGATCGATCTATAACCGTCCCTGCTGAAATTGCGTCTTCTTCAAATCGAAAAATTCGGATAAAGGAAGAATCTTTCGCAATCCCATCTTCGAAGAAGAAAAGAAATCTTTCGAATCAATCCAGGACGACTAACTCGAAAAGCCGTTAGAGTCTGAAATGGATACGACTCCAACTCCTCCCCTATAAATAAAGGAGCTCCGGTACTCTCCAAGTATGCCATTCAATACGACGCTTTCTCTCCTCATTATTCTCCAATCTCCTAACTTGAGCATCAGAGGGTCTTTACTGGAGAATACTCTGACTTTATTGCAGGTGAACGGACGAAGCTCCAACGAAAGTTCATCCTCGACCTTATATTCTTTGGTGGCCGAGCTCCTCCATCTTCATCGGTCGTCCTCAAGCCAAAAGATCCAGGAGTAACAGTTGACATTTTAAGCAACAAAACCATCACATCATAATCATCTGAATTTGATAAATTGAAATTGAGAAACTCTACAATATTCGATTTTTTTTTTTTATATCTATCCATAAAAGAAGGAAAAGAAAATTCACAGAAAAAATATGATGGCTTGCAATTGCAAGAATTTAGACATAAGCAGTTCACCGAAATTCTCTCTCCTCCCATTGTAAAGGCCGTATTGGTTGCAGGATCAAAAAAATAGGAATATTAGAAGAAAAGTTCAGTGGGATTGTTCTTCCTCCCAAATTCTAGATCCCATCATTTCGAAGAAAGAAGTGGAGGGTTATGGAAGGCAAAGTGGGAGGGTGGGGTGAGCTCCATCACCACCTTCTTCACATGGTTTTCTCTGGCCCAATCGAGGGCGAAGACGAGACGAGCACTCGAACGGGGTATAAGGACGCGACGGCGTTCCTCGGTGGCTGCGCATGGGCCAGAGGAGGCCGTTCTTTCGTTGTCCGTTTAGAAGGAGACCAGAAGGATTGGGCCAGGCTTGTATATTGTGCATTGTGCATAAGGAACGATTAAAGCCCAGATTAGTTATGGGTTGGTTTGATGGAAAAAACTTTTCTATACCCACTCCAGCCTACGGTTATGGGTTTGTTTTCTCTGCCGGTCGCCAATATGACCTTGGCGTACCTCACCAAACCGCAGTTGTTTTGAGAGGCTGGTGCGTTAAGAAGGGATCGGAGTGTTATCGGGAAGCACGAGTCTTGTTTCCTAGATGGAGATCATGTCTGGTCGTTGAAGAGACGGACAATGGCAAGGGGTGATATGGGTCTGGTAGGCCATGTAAGCCTTGAGATGAAGTGGTTAAAGCTTTTTTTAGCATACAAATCAAATTTTTATCTTGGAGCGGGATCATTGTTTCTTTTTAATCCAAATTGGGTTTCAAAAGCAGGTTTTACCATTACTTATATCCATTTTGGATTTGCTAGGGCTAGGGTTGAGTAAAACCTATCTCATTAGGATGGAGTAAATTGCCACCCTCGACTAAAGAGTGCAGAGATTTAGTCTAATACCGGAAACTTCGTAACTCAATCCTTGAAGGACGGTGGAAACAACGGTCAGGCCGCATTGAAATTTTTTGCCTTCACATCTGAAATGTGGGCTCAGCAATAAAGATCTACCTAAAATCCGTGGAAATTTGGGGATGACATGTACCTGCCGACAGATACTTAACATGCATTGATGTTAGAAAAACTGTTGACTGGCATAACAGAAAGGCAACAATTGGACGTTCCTCATGTTAGTTCGTAAGGCTGGGAATGATCCCTCAATTGACCGATTGTACCTAAGAATCTTATGTGCAAACTGAAAAGCTGAGGTCGTGGTTTTAGTCAAAGGATTAAAACAAGTCTTTATAACGGCCAGAACGACCCCTGTTATGACGGTTTCAGAGCCCTTCAACCGTGGCGTATATGCAAGATTGACGTTAAAAAACTATCGTTATTTATTCATAATCCAGCAACAGTGACTGTAGGATAAGAGGAAACAAGGCCGTTATTTAACAATTTTTCTTAGTTTATATTATGAAAATGATGATTCTTTTTATTCAAAATAATTGTCATTCGAAAAAATAATATTTCATTTCATTGATATACAACAGAATTGTTAAATACAAATATTGCCTATGTGTTAGTGTCTATAATGACTATTTTGTTATGAGCGGTGCTATAGCATGTTGGTCAACCATTGATAAGTTCTACATGATAGTTAAGGATTTATGTGGTAATATGGTAAGTGCGAGAGATGCATTCTATTGAATTAAGAAGCAATATATCGATCTTACTTTGGGATGAGAATCTTTTTGTAATCAACCAACATCCAATGACATTTTTCCTCAAACATGTAATTATTCAGAAATAAAATTTGAAGCTTGAATCAGATAAATATAGATATTGGAATGTTATATTGGTAGATAATAGTTTTGGACATTTTAGGACAAAGAGGAGTCCATTAATTATCAGAAATGAATGTTATTAAGACCGTGATTTTATTGTTTGTTTGTCCATCTGGTTCTTTGTTATGGTTGGATAATGCTAATACGGTAACAAAGACACCGAAATTGTGTTGGCTTAATGCTATATGTAACAGTTATTTCTTTTTCAAAAATAAAATATATACATAAATTCCTTTAAATTTTATATTATATAGTATTACACTACAATCTTATTATAGAGGTGTTGAGAAAAATACCTCGAATTCTTCCGCATTAAGTCCACAGCGAGGTCCAAGATGATGAACGGAGTCCAATAAGCTCAAGAACATCCCAATTAGAGACCAGATATCACGCCTCCGATTTAAAATTTGTGAGCCGAAGGTCATGGCAACCACCGCACACTCATATAAAACTTTTCCTACAAGCATGCAAGGCATCTCATCATACTATCATAAAGCAACGGTAGAATAATTAATTAGTAAATTAAATCTAAAATTTAATTATTTAAAATTTAATTTTAATATCTTATAAAATTCAATAATATTCAAAAGATCTTACATCAGCTTCAATAAAAAATTTTCTATCTAAAATAAGAGTATCGATGTTCTGCTTCTAATCATCTTATCTATCTCTAATCACTTTTCCGTACATATTCCTATATCATCTTATTTCTCAAGATCTGTAAAAACAATAAAATAGAATAATGAGCTAGATAGTCTAGTAAGCAATGATTACTTTAATTAGATTTCATCAGATAATAAAATAAATAATTATATATAGAAAAATAAGCATATAGAAGTCATCAGTTAGAAATCAATTTTCAATATATAGTATTATCAAAATATTTATCATACCAAATTCTATCTTTTTAAGTTCTTTCAATTTTTTTTTTTTAAATTATCAAATTCTTATCGATTATTCTTATCATTCATTCTCATTATCTATGAGCTATGACCATATTATCCCTATGGTAGGGTCATAGGGTGAGCTACTGTTGGGGATAAATTCTGCTCCTGTTGAAGTTCAGTCCGATGCTCAGCCTAATGCAATCGGTAGTCACGGAAGAGCTTCAGCGATCGAGTCTTAGCCAAATTTCTTCAATCGATCGAACTCTCCAGTAGTCGAGTCTTAACCGAACTCCTTCAGTCGGTCGAATTCCTCAGCGGTCGAGCTCCTTCTGAACTTTTCAGTGGCCGAGTCTTAGCCGAATCCTTTCAATCGGCCAAACTTCTTAGCGGTCGAGCTCCAGTCGGACTCCTACGGTAGCCAAACTTCCTCCGAGGTCCTCAGCGGTCGAGTCCTGATCGAACTCCTCAGCGATTGAGCCCTAGCCGAACTCCTTTCAGATCGCTCCTGCAATCGAATTTCTTCAGGAGCTGAACTTTCAGAATTTTTCTTCAACCAGATTTCTTCAGGAGCCGAACTCCTTCTGGATCGCTCCTGCAGTCGGACTTCTCCAGGGACCGAACTCCTTTCGAACATTTTCTTCGATCGAACTCCTCTTGGATGATCCCTTTCAGACGTATCCCCCTTAGGAGTCCCAGCTCCCCTGAAATGGATATACGCCAAGGTTCTTCACCAACCAACGCCTGCTCTCTCGAACTACGACTGTTGAACCTCGACGGTATGGCCGCCACTACCAATCTGGTGGCACCTTTTCCTCCATAATAAATTTCATGCAGCCCACGATCAGACGACATGACCATCACTATCAGTCTGACGATACCACTCTCCGTAACCAGCCCCATGCAGCCCACGATCGGACGACATGGCCACCACTACCAGCCTGACAATACCACTCTCTCCGTACCGAATTTCATGCGGCCTGGAGTGGCCCACTACCAGACGGTATGATCATCACCATCATTCAAGCTCCATCTATAAAAGGGATCCTCTAGATATATTTTCTCGAAGCTCTTCTCTCTCCTCTAAAGCTCTAAACTCACTTCTCTTTCCTGAGCACTCCATTTTTTTTGTCAGAAGAGCTGACTTGATCATTGGAGGGTCCTTTCGGAGCCACCACCATCGACTCCAGATGAAACTTTATTTTATAGGTCATCGACGGTGACCTCATCCTCCTCAACTTCAGTTCGATCCGGCGTCAACCAAATTCTGCACCAACAGAATTGACGTTAGAAGGAGGGCCCTCTATTTTTAAGATTTTCTTATTCTTGAAGGAGTGCTCAGCAATGATTTCTCTCTTTTCTCTCTAGAGATCTCCCTTATTCCTCTCTAGAGTTCTTTTCCGAGAGAAAATGCCCTCAGAAGAGTTTCGACTCGATGATCGACGGCCTCCATGGTCCGATCCCATCCAGATCCATCTGCTCCCACTTCAGTTCTGATAATCTAGGTTCCATCTGTAGCCGCAGTAGATGCGGGGCAGTTCAACCTGCTGGTCCAGAAGGTTCGTGGCATCACCGAGATGATGCAGATCATGTGACAGCCTCCGATGGTGACTCCATCAGGAAGCCGCCATCAGGATGTCGAAAACCGACCCCATGGAAGAGTACTCAAACTAGCACACCCGTCGCCCCTGGAAAGGAGGAATAGAGAGCAGAGGACCCATGTTCGGATCGTGGTTCTTCTCTAGAGGAGACCTTCCCTATTTGTAGCCGAAAGCCCCCCAAGGTCTGCAACCAAGACGACGCCCTCGATGACAGACTGTGGGAGATGGACCGATGGATCAAGAAACTCTACCATGTCACCCCGGCTCGTTATGACGACGTCCACACCGATCTTTCCTTCTCTCTCCAAATTATGTAAGAGTCCATTCTGCCGAATTTCAAGCTCCCTCAATTTGAAAGCTACGATGGAACCTTTGATTTAGTCGATCATTTGCAGGCCTTTTGGATTATGATGCTACTCCACGGTACACTAGACGTCATATTATGCCAAGCATTTCTATCTACCTTGAGAGGGATAGCAAAAAATTGGTACTCGGTATTGAAGTCAAGTACTATCTTCTCTTTTGATGCAATGAGCCATCAGTTCGTGGCTCACTTCGTCAGTAGCCGACGTCTACGTCGAGGTTCAAATTTTTTTATGAATGTCAAGCAGAAGGAGAAAAAATCCATCCAGACTTTGTCACCCAATTTAACACTATGGGATTGGAGGTCCGATATCTGGATCAATCTGTTGCAATGGCCACGCTTAAGGGTGGCTTTCAGAAGAACGATTTGCTATTTTTTTTAAAAAAAAATATCCCAATAATTTTGCCGATCTGCTAGCCCGGGCTGAGAGATATGCCCGTGTGGAAGAAGCCTTCAAATTGAAGAACAAAAAAGTCGCAAGAGAGCGGTGGGTGAACGAGTCTAATAGACCCATTGTTGATGGAGGGTTGAGTGAAGTTCAACCGCACTCATGGACTTTCCCTGGGCATAAGCAAGCTCGAACTCCTCGAGCTCGTCATCAAGGAAGCTTTGATAGAAGGGTGCGAAGAAGTCCTCCTCCTGAAAAGTTCCACAACTATGCCTCCCTTAACGCTCCTCGAACTCAACTTCTGATGAAAATTAAGAGTCAGCTACCAAGACCAGAGGAATTACGGTCTCCTCCAACAAGTGCAATCAAAACAAATACTGTCTCTACCATCGTGACCATAGCCACGATACTGAGGAATGCATCAGCTCCGAGACGAAATCTAGGAGCTCATCAGAAAAGATCGGTTGGGTCAATTCCTTCGATGTCAGCCTGAAGCAGAAGAAGATCGGCCAAGGGCACTACCGTAGCTAGGAACAACAAGGAGGTCAGTCGCCTCCCGGCGTCATCAATGTTATCCCTAGGGGGGCTTGGTACTTCAGCGATCCATCATCTCTCGACCTCAAAGCCAAGAGGAGCTCACTCCAAATTGAGAAGACTAGCATGAAATAGAGGAGGTCGTCCGGCTCCGAGCTTATCGCCTGAAGAAACTCGGAGGAACAATGCTCCCACGATCCTGAAACATAAAAAATTTGAGGATGCGCTGCCAGTAACTTTCTTTTAATAAATTTTTTTTATTTCAATAATATTATCTTTTGGTGCAAAAACTACGTGATGATGGGGAAGAAGTAGTCAATAGTGGTTGTGTTAGGAACAGAAGGAGAACCTCATCCTAACATGAATAGGTCGAAGTCCTTTAACCTCGACTAGAGATAAGATCCCTCTCGAGCGTCCGAGTCAACCTCGGCTAGAGATAAGATCTCTTCCGAGCGATCAAACCAACCTTGGTCAGAGATAAGATCTCTTTCGAGCGACCGAAGTCAACCTCGGCTAGAGATAAGATCTCTTCTGAGTGACCGAGTCAACCTCGGCTAGAGATAAGTTCTCTTCCGAGCGCCCGAGTCAACCTCAGTCAGAGATAAGATCTCTCTCGAGCGATCGAGTCAACCTCGACTAGAGATAAGATCTCTCTCGAGCGATCGAGCCAACCTCGGTCAGAGATAAGATCTCTCCCCAGCGACCAAAGTCAATCTCGGCCAGAGATAAGATCTCTCCCGAGTGACCAAGCCAATCTCGACCAAAGATAAGATCTCTCCTAAGTCAATCTCGACCGTAGGAGATAAGATCTCCTCCGAGCTTCAACCTCGACCAGAGATAAGATCTCTCTCGAGCGATCGAGCCAACCTCGACTAGAGATAAGATCTCTCCGAGCGACCGAGCCAATCTCGGCTGTAGGAGATAAGATCTCCTTCGAGCTTCAACCTCGATCAGAGATAAGATCTCTTTCGAACGATCGAGCCAACCTCGACTAGAGATAAGATCTCTCCCGAGCGACCGAGTCAACCTCGGCTGCAGGAGATAAGATCTCCCCCGAGCTTCAACCTCGGTCAGAGATAAGATCTCTCCCGACTGACCGAGTCAACCTCGGTTATCGATAAGATCTCTTCCGAGCGACCAAGCCAACCATGGCTGCAGAAGATAAGATCTTCCTCGAGCTTCAACCTCGGTCAGAGATAAGATCTCTCTCGAGCAACCAAGTCAACCTCGATCAGAGATAAGATCTCTTTCGAGCGCCCGGATCAACCTCGACTGCGGGAGACGAGATCCCCCCGACCCTCAACTTCAACTTCAACTTTGGTAGGAGATAAGATCTACCAAGAGCTTCAACCTCGACTGTAGGGAATAAGATCTCCTCCGAGCCATCCTCGACTGCAGGAGATAAGATCTTCTCCGAACTTCAACCTCGACTGTAGGAGGTGAGATCTCCCTCGAGCTTTAACATGAACGGGCGCAGAACCCTGAAGAGGACTTCGACAGTCATCTTTTCTGTACTCCCTTCCTTTGAGTTTCAAACTCGGGAGTAGAGGGGACTATTGTTGGAGATAAACTCCACTCCTGCCGAAGTCTAGTTTAATGCTCAGCCTAATACAACCGATAGTCATTGAAGAGCTTCAGCGATCGAGTCTTAGCCGAATTTCTTCAACCGACCAAACTTTTCAACGATCGAGTCTTAGCCGAACTCCTTCAGTCGGTCGAACTCTTCAGCAGTCGAGCTTCGATCGAACTCCCCAACGGTCGAGTCTTAGCCGAACTCCTTCAGTCGGCCAAACTTCTCAGTAGTCGAGCCCCTTCTGAACTCTCCAGTGGTCGAGTCTTAGCCAAATCCTTTCAACCGATCGAACTTCTCAACAGTCGAGCTTCAGTCGGACTCATACGATAGCCGAACTCCCTCCGAGGTCCTCAACGGTCGAGCCCTGGCCGAACTCCTCAGTGGCTGAGCTTCGATCGAACTCGTCAGCGATCGAGCCCTAGCTGAACTCCTTTCAGATCGCTCCTGCAATCGAATTTCTTCAGGAGCCAAACTTCTTCCAGAATTCTTCTTCAACTAGATTCCTCCAGGAGCCAAACTTCTTTCGGATCGCTCCTGCAGTCGGACTCCTCCAGGGGTCGAACTCTTTTCGGACATCCCCTTCAGTCGAACTTCTCTCGGATGATCTCTCTTAGGAGTCCGAGCTTTCCTAAAATGGATATACGCCAAGATTCTTAACCAACCAATGCCTGCTCCCTCGAGCTATGGCTGTTGAACCTCGACGGTATGGCTGCTACTATCAGTCTGACGGTACTTTTTTCTTCATAACAAGCTCCATGCGGCCCACGATCGAATGACATGGCCACCACTATCAGTCTGACGGTACCACTCTCTCCGTAACCAGTTTCATGCGATCCACGATCGGATGACATGACCACCACTACCAGCCTGTCGATATCACTCTCTCCATACCGAACCCCATGTGGCCTAAAGCGGTCCGCTACCAGACGGTATGGTCATCACCATCATTCAAGCTCCATCTATAAAAGGAATCCTCCAGATATATTTTCTCGAAGCTCTCCTCTTTCCTTTAAAGCTCTAAGCTTACTTCTCTTTTCTGAGCACTCCATTTCTATTGGTCAAAAGAGCTGATTTGATCATCAGAGGATCCTACCGGAGCCACCACCACCGACTTCGGACGAAACTTTATTTTGCAGGTCACCGATGGTGACCTCGTCCTCCTCCACTCCAGCTTGACCAACGTCAATCAAATTCTACACCAACAGCTATGAATCATCTGGCAGCAATGTCCTTCGGAACCGCTGGTCTACTGGCGATTAATCGCTGGTCTGCTGGCAACATAAATCCTCATGACTAAATCTTTACTAATAAGCTTCCATTGGTGGGGTCCTCTACATAGTTAGGCTAGAAGTTCAATTCATCTTAAATCATAATTCTTTTCATAATTCATATTTCTGATTTCAGTTCGTTAAGAATACGCATAATCATGTAGTATCAAAATTAATCAAGTATAATATATAATAAGATCAATACTTTCAATCATACTTCATTATAACATTTCAAAAATAAGATACTTTCAATAATAAAATATTAATCACCAAATTCATACATTATTTCGTAGATCAAGTCAAGAAAATATATTATAAATTGCTAATAAATCTAAAAAATGTGAAACATTACTTACCTCATACGCATTCCAATAAATTCATATCATTCTTGTATTTTGTTTCTAAAATCTTCTATTCATCCATCATATCACAGTACCCCATTACCAAACATCTACCATCTTATAGAGGATTAATTTTAATAATTAAAAAAGGTATGAATAATCTAAAAAGATAGATTGACGACAGTCACATCTAATGGTCCGGATCAGTCTGATCATCCTAATCTCATCGATCAAGATTAGACTAGGAGACAGATGGTTCATAGTTTATTTATCTAGATCAAATCATAGTCGAAGTGGTAGGATCAAGAATCTTTTATTAAGTTCACAAATCAAGTGGAGAGATAAAATCAGAGAAGAGAGAAACTATGAAGATGAATCAGAACTAACCAGATGATATAGTCCATAAATCTGATTGATTAGATCAAGATAATTTAAATCAAATCAAGATGGAATTATCCCACATATAATTTAATAAAATCATGGGTGACAAGATCTAAAGCATCTAGTCTGGTTAAGGTAAGTACCGATACATTGTCCAACAATCATAGATCAGGATCTCTTTAACTAGGGTCGTTCAAATCTATCATTAATCTTTCCAAAGATCTGGAAAACCCTAAAAGAAAGAGATTATAAGAAAACACCAGCAGTCCAGAGAGAAAATTTTAGAGAGAGAAAGAGATAGGAGAGGAAAATTTTTCTTCTTTCTTTTCTTTTTTTGCTTTCTCTTTCTTTTTTTCTAAAATCTAATAATTCTTATTAGAGAGAGAAAATAGGATTCTAGAGAGAGAATAGTGGGATTTAAACTCAAATTAAATTGGGAGAGAGAGGGAAGAGAGAGACTCTCTTTTTCTCTTTTCTTTTTTTTCTTTCTTTTCTTTTTTATCTTTCTTTCTTTCTTTCTTTTTTCTTTTTTTTTTCTTTCCCTACGGTGAAGTAGAGGACCCGTGCGTCCTCTGCCTTTTCTCAGGGGAAGGTATCCTCCCAACCGACAATAGCCATGGCTGGAGGAGATGGCCATGGTGGCAATAACCGACCAAGTCTGATGATCGGCGGTGGCCAAAAGGCGATGGAAAGAATCTAAATAGCTCATGGAAAAATAGGGGAACCAATAGGGCTTCTAGTTTCCGATTAAATCCCAGCAATTTTTCAATCAAATTCTATGATTTTAAGACTCAGAAAGAAGCAAAGAAGGATCAATTTAAGAGTCTAGAGGATCATTACCTTCGTCCAAATAGCTTGATGGCCTACGATTCCGGTGAAGTTGATAAAATTGCAGAAGAAGAGGACAAGGACGAGATTTCTTTCCGATGATGATCGATGATCGGATTGAGAGTTTTGGAGGGAGGCTCGGTCTCCTTTTAAAGACAACTAGGGGAGGAGTCTCAGTCCTCCCCGGCTTCCTTCTTCGCGGGCGGAGGCCCAAGAGAAAAGACTCCCACTAGGAGTCCAATTTCATCCAGCATGTGCTGTGCATCTGCTGGTCCCTTTTTTTTTATTTTTTTATTCTAATGCTTTAAGATCCATGCTCGGGGATGGGGTTAAGTGGGTTGAGCCTAATTTGGGCAGGGTATTACACTAGATGGCGAAGATACACATGAAGGAGCATTGGAGAAATCACTAGAGTGGGGACCATGGCCAGTAGGCGACCAGGCTCAGCGCAGGCCAGCCGCATGGGCGCAGGACTGGCCCTACACGGCCCAGCACCATGCGTAGGCGGGCGCACGGCCCAGCACCTCACGTGGGTGGGCACACAAGTGCGGCCCAGGCCTAGGCAGGCGCAACTTGGGCCCAGGTGGCCTCGCGACGGTGCGCTATCCATGCTGCATTTTTTCTTGGGGTTCGATCTATCGTGGACCAGCACCTGTAGACCCTTAAGAGGTCTACTGGTATTTTATCGCTGTCTATACTCACGAAGGCGTGGTTTTGCACAATCCAACGGCTACGAACAACTATGATCGTAATCTAACGGTAGGGGTGCTTTTTTGACTTTGAAAGGGGTTGGAAATCCTTTCGAAATGCAGATAGAGGCCTTTAAAAGGTCTGGAGCAATCCATAAATAGAGGGTGTGGCTTGATAGTAGCTTAAAGAGGTTCTGAAACATGACAGAGAGCAGATAAAGGGCGTTAGAGGACAACAGGAGTAGGAGCTTTGGACAGATAGCTAGACAGCGAACTGCGGTCGTTTTAGGAGATCTCCAAGAGAAAGTTTGGTAAGGATAACTTCTTATTGAGAAGATTGTATATGTAAGTTAAGAGTGGATAATTTTTTCTTGTATCTCTTTCTTTTTTATAGTAAAGTTTTGTATGCCCCGTGGAGGCGAGCCTTTGGGCTGATCCTCATACTTAGTTGTGTTCTTATTTTATTTACTTCTTTCTTCCTACCGTAATATTTCGGTACTAGATCCTTAACAAGTGATATCAGAGTGTGCTGATATCCTAACAGATTGGTATCAGAGCCAAATAGTACCGGAGCGCAGATTACAGCAGTGGTGATAGAGATTGAAGAATATGGAGAAGACAAATGCAATTAAGATGGAGATCAATAGGTTCGATGGGAAGGATAATTTCTCCTTATGATAAGTAAGGATAAAGGATGTCCTCATTCAATATAGATTAATCGATACTCTCTTGTACAATGAGATGTCAGCCACCGTAGAGGTGAAGGATTGAAAGCAGATCCAGATGCAAACGGCGAGTATGATCAGCTTGTACCTAGCGGATGATGTGGTGATCCATATACTTAGTGAGATTTTTCTGACGGTGCTATGGTCGAAACTTGAAGAGTTATATATGGCAAAGTCGCTCACCAACATGCTATTTTTTTGGAGGCAGTTCTATCAGTTATGGATAAACGAAGGCCAGAGCATACAGGAGCATCTATCCAACTTTCAGAAGATCTTCACCGACCTTCTCAGCGTTGGCAAAAAAGTTAAGAAGAAGATCAGGGCATTGGTCTTGCTAGTGTCACTTCTCCTTTCGTATGAGTTCTTGGTGACTGCCCTTCTAGTGAAAAAGAATACCATCAAGATGGATGAGGTCACTGCAGCGATACTCTAGAATGAGGTTCTCAAGAGAAATAACCCAGCCTCGAGCTTAGATGACAGCAGCTCAGCTTTGACAATTTCTGAAGAAGTAGGAGGTAGTAGACGGAGCGACAGAGGATCGTGAGGGGGACGATCCAAGTCCAAGACGAGGGACCAAAGCAAGATTAGATGCTACAGGTGCGACGAGTTGGAGCATCGAGTTAAGAATTATCCACAACTCAAGGATCGGACGAGAGCTACTATGACGGTGGCCAGTAGCAATACAGAAGGTAGTGATAATGTTCTTTTGATTACTGATGAGGTATCTACTTCAGTGGATTATGGATTCAACTTATTTTCATCATGTATATTGTAGAAAGAAGATGGTTGACTCCTTGGAGATCGATGAGGGCACTGTGTTCCTGCCAGATGAATCAAACTATGAGATCAAGAGCAGCAGCACGGTCAGCATGAAGCTCCATGATGGAATAGTGAAAAAGTTGGGTAAGATCCGCTACATATCCAGCTTTAAAAAGAATCTAATCTCACTGAGAAGATTGGATTCGACCAGCTTCAGATGGAAAGTTGATGAAAAAATTCTGAAGGTCCTATGCAGTAGTAGGATGGTGCTAAAAGAAAGAAAGTATAGATGACATTATCTCATGTCAGGGAGCCCAATGTGAGGTTGAGCTCCAGATGGAGATGGATCAGATAAGGGATAAGAGACTCGAGAGGATGACATGCAACATCGTAGAGTGAAGTTTCTATTACCGCAGGAGGCTATCTCGAGCATGTCTCAGGTCAGAAGGATCATAACCATTGACGAAGGTGGGATCGAGCAGCCTGGCTCGACTCCTACATTTGCCTATCTATGATCAGCAGGCGATTGCTCCAAGGCATGGGGCGCTAGACGAATTTTCGAATAGATAGAGATCGAATATCAAGTCAAAGTAGAGATTGTTGAGAAAAATATCTTTAATTCTTTCATATTAAGCCCACATCGAGATCCAAGACGACAAACGGAGTCCAACGAGTCTAAGAATATCTCAATCGAAGACTAGATGGCGAAGATACGCGCGAAGGAGCGTTGGAAGGATCGCTGGAGTGGGGTCGACTGCTAGCAGGCAACCAGGCCCGGCCCTGCATAGCCGAGTGCAGCCCAGCACCTCGTGCGAGTGGGCGGGCAGGCGCGGCCCAGACCTAGGCGACCTCGTAATGGCGTGCAGTCCATGCAGCATTTTTTCTGGGGTTCGATCTACCATTGACCAGCACCTGTAGACCCTTAAGAGGTTTATAAGTATTTTATCATGGTCTACACTCGTAGAGACGTGATTTTGCGCGATCCAACGGTCACGTACAGTTGCGGTCATAATCTGATAATAGGGATGCTTTTTTGACTTTGAAATGGGCTGGGAATCCTATCAAAATGCATACAAAGGCCTTTAAAAGGCTTGGCGTAGTCCGTAAAGAAGAGGTGTGGCTTGATAATAGTTTAAAAAGGTCTTGAAATATGATAGAAAGCAGAGAGAGAGTGCCAGCAAATAGCAAGAGCAAAAGCTTTGAATAAATAGCTAGGCAGTGAACTACGGTCATTTCAAGAGGTCTCTAAGAGAGAGTTTGGTAAGGATAACTTCTTATTAAGAGGATTGTATACGCAAGTTGAAAGTGAGTAATCTTCTCTTATATCTTTTTCTTTTTTATAATGAAGTTTTGCATGCATGTTGGAAATGAGTTTTTAGACTGATCCACGTATTTGATTATATATATATATTTTTTTTTATCATAATATTTCGATACTAAATTCTTAACAAGTGATATCAAAGTATGCTGATATTCTAATGAGAGATTCATATTCAAGAATGATATTTTAAATATGTTTCAAGATCTTGAATAATTGTCATACAATAAATATTAATGGTCATGAAGCATTTATGATTGTTGTTATTTATTTATCAACTATTTGTATGCAAAGAGGCGTCCAAAATTATTATATGAGACTAGTATAATTACTGGCGATTCTCAATTGTCTGATTGAGGGAAGCTGGAGTCATGCAAACATAAAATGGGCAGGAATGGATTTGAACGATAGCACCGTGATGTTGGTATTTACGTTTCTTCGATGGAAACTTCTCTCACGAGTCACGGGCAACTTCCTCAAACGTGAGTCCAATGACATCGCGTCAAGATTGGAGGCAGGTCCTGGCAGTCAAATTTCCAACCAAAAGTTGTACCAAAAAAAAGATTCCCAACCAAAAGTTGATAGCTTCGGCTCACTTCCCCATGAAAACAAAAAGAAAGAGCCGTTGCAACCTTTTCTTTCCCTGCACTCTAACTGCATGTACTTTTTTTTTTTTTTTTGGTAACTTCAACTGCACGCACTTCATTCGTTTCTTCGTCGTGCTCAGACGACTAAAAGCCTAAACAAAGCTTAAAAATATACGATAGCGACGTGGAAAGAGGAAGCCGGGCTGTTGAAATTCTCGCCAAGCTTTTCTTTCGTGCCCAAATGCACGCAAGCCCCACATTGCCGTTAGCTTGCCATGTTGATGCATTTTTTCAGACCTATCTGTGACGGACGTAAGTCTTCATGCACAGCCATACAAAGTTTAGACAAAAACGGGTTTTGCATCAAATTGATTTATTGCTTTTTGACATAACAAGTCATGAGACCAATCATTATATCTTTTAAAACAATAGAAATCATTCGTTATTATAGTAAAAGATATAGTTGTCAGTTCATACTTTATTGGTCAAAAATAATAAAATCAGCTGTGAAAATATCGGTTTGCAAAAATTATTCCTAATTTTTATAAATAAAAAATGACATGAAAAAATTTAGACTAGGTCATTTACAATATTTTTAATTATACATAAAATTTCTTATATTATACATAAAATAATATTTCTACTTTTTTTTAAAAAAAAATAAAATTCAACCTTCTATGAATTTGGCCGGCATCATATCGATGCAAAGGTAATGTGGTGTCTTTCATCTTATGATTTTATTATATATCTGAATATCTATGGATGAATATTTGATGGTATAGTGCTTTTTTTTTTTTATCAGGATTTATTGCTGTGTATATTCTTACTGTATCATATTGGAGATAAATCTCGCTTCTATTGAAGTTCAGTTCGATACTCAGCCTAATGTAATCAGTAGATACGAAAGAACTTCAATGGACGGATCTTAATCGAACTCCTACAGCCGACCGAATTGCTCAGCAGCCGAACTCCTTCGAACCCTTTCAGCTGATCGAACTTCTTAGCGGTCGAGTTCCTTCGGACTCCTTCAACCGGTCGAACTTCTCAGCGGTCGAACTCCTTCGGACTCCCAGCGGTCGGGCCTTAGCCGAACTTTTTCAACCGACCAAATTTTTCAGCAACAGAGCTTCAGTCGGACTCCCGCGAGAGCCGAAGTCCCCCCGCGCTCCTCCAACCAGATGCCTGCGGGAACCGAACTCCCTCCAAGCTTTTTCTTTGGCCGGACTTCTTCAGTAGACTCCTCCCAGACATCCCCTTCGATCGGACTTCTTCGAGAGCTAGACTCGTCCCAGGCATCCTTCGATCGGACTTTTTCAGGAGCTGAACTCCTCCCAAACATTCCCTTCGATCGAACTTCTTCAGGAGCCGGACTCCTCCCAGACATCCCCTTCGGTCGGTCGAGCTCCTACCGAACTTTCCAACGACCGAGCCTTAGCCGCACACTTCCAGCCAGACGCCTACGGGAGTCGAACTCCTTCCGAGCTTCCTCTTCAGGAGTCCAAACTCCTCCAAAATGGGTACACATCAAAGCCCTTCAACCCTTCATTCGGCCCCGAGCAGCTCAGTATCAAGACAGCTGCAGCCATCACCATCAGTCCATTGCAAGCGATAGCAATTCGCTATCAGGCGACGATGGCTGTCACCATCAATCCATTACAGACGATGCTGCAGACGGCGTCTTCCCCTAGGACTGACTCCGTCGGACCTCTAGCGGCCTGCCAGCATGCGGCTACAGCTATCACCATCAAGCTCCGCCTATAAACAGGATCCTCCAGATACGCTAATCCTAAGCTCTAAGCTCTCCTCCCTTCTTCTCTAAACTCTGTCGAACTCATTCCAGAGCACTCCATTCCTATTGGCCAGAGTTGACTTGAGCATCGAAGGGTCCTGCCGGAGCCACCCCCCATCGGCTTCGGATGGAACTTTATTTTGCAGGTCCTCGATGGCAACCTCGTCCACCTCCGCTCCAGCTGCCTCCAGCGACGATCAGATTCTACGTCAACAGATTGGTACTAAAAGAATGGCTCGAACCTCCGAGATTCTCTTATTCTTAAAGGAGTGCTCGGCAACAGATTTCTCTCTTTCCTCTCCGGAGATCTCTCTTCTTAGAGTTCTTTCTTGAAAAGAAAATGCCTCCTAGGAGAGCCTCGACTCGGTGATCGACGACCTCCGCGGTCCAATCTCGTCCAGATCCATCTGCTCCTGCTTCAGCCCCGACAACTCAAGTTTCACCTATACCCATGGTGGATGTGGAGCAGTTCAACCTGCTTGTCCGATAGGTCCGTGGCCTTACGGATGTAATGCGGGCCATGCAGCAGCCTCCGACGGCAACTCCATCAGAAAATCCACCATCCGGATGTCGAAAATCGATCCCAAGAAAGGATACTCAGGTCGGTGTATCCACCGTCCCTTGGAAAAAAAATAGAGAGTTGGGGATTCGTATTCGGATTATGGTTCTCCTCTTGAGGAGTTCTTTTTTATTTGTAGCCGGAAGTCCCCCAAGATCTGCAATCAGGATGACGCCCTTGATTACAAACTACGGAAGATGGACCGACGGATTGAAGAGCTCGACCACGTCGCCCCGGCTTATCATGCCGACGTCCGCACCGATCCTCCTTTCTTCCTCCAGATTATGCAAGAGCCCATCCCACCGAACTTCAACCTGCCTCAACTTAAAAGCTACGATGGAACCTCTGATCCGGTTGATCATCTGGAGACCTTTCGGACCATGATGCTACTCCATGGCACTTCAGACGTCATACTGTGCCGAGCCTTTCCATCTATTTTAAAGGGAGCAGCGAGAAACTGGTACTCGGCATTGAAGCCGAGTACGATCTTCTCTTTTAACCAGGTGAGCCATCAATTCGTGGCTCACTTCATCAACAGCTGACGTCCGCACCGAGGTTCGGATTCTCTGATGAACGTCAAGCAGCAGTGGAAAAAATCCATTCGGACTTACGTCACCCAGTTTAACACCGCAGCATTGGAGGTCCGGGATCTGAACCAGTCTGTTGTGATGGCCGCACTCAAGGGCGGCCTTCAGAAAAATGACTTGTTCTTTCTGGAAAAAAAGTATCCCAGGAACTTCACCAATCTGCTGGCTCGGGCTGAGGGATATGTCCGTGCGGAAGAAGCCTTCAAGTTGAATGATGAAGAAGTCTTAAGGGAGCGGCTGGTAGATGAGTATGATAGATCCACCGTTGATGGAGAGCCGAGCAAAGTTCGACCACGCTCATGGACTTCCTCCGAAAGTAGACGGGCCTGAACTCCTCGAGCTCGCCACCAAAAAAGTCTCGACAGAGGGGCACGAAGAAGCCCTCCTCTCGAAAGATTCTGCGACTACACCCCCATCAACGCTCCTCGAACTTAAATTCTCACCAAAGTTAAGAACCAGCTACCAAGATCAGAAGGGTTACGATCTCCCCCAAACAAGTGCGATCGAAGCAAGTACTGCCTCTACCATCGCGACCACGGTCACAACACTGAGGAATGCATCCAGCTTCAAAACAAAATTAAGAAGCTTGTCAAAAAGATGCGGCTGAGTAAATTTCTTCGACGCCAGTCTGAAGTAGGAGAAGATCAGTCAAGGGCACTGCCGTAACCAAAAATGATAAGGTCAGCCGCCTCACGACGTCATCAATGTTACCCCGAGGAGGAGCTTGGTACATCGATGATTCATCACCTCCCAGCGTCAAAGCCAAAAGAAGCATGCTCCAAATTGAGGAGGCCGGCATGAGATAGAAAAGGTCGTCCGACCCGGAGGATATCGCCTGAAGAAATGTGGAGGAGCAACATTACCACGACCCTAAAACACAAAGAATTTGGGGATGCGCTGTCAATAACTTCCTTTCAATAAAATTCTCTCCTTTTAATAATATTGTTTCTGCACGCAAAAACTATGTAATGACAGAAAAAGAAGCAGTTAATAGTCGTCGTGTTAGAAATAGAAGGAGAACCTCGTCCTAATACGAGCAGGTCAAAGACCTTCAACCTCGGCCAGAGATAAGATCTCTTTCGAGTGACAATCTCGACTAAAGATAAGATCTCTTCCGAGCGACCGCGTCAAC
Source organism: Cocos nucifera (assembly GCA_006176705.1). NCBI lineage: Eukaryota > Viridiplantae > Streptophyta > Magnoliopsida > Arecales > Arecaceae > Cocos > Cocos nucifera. The sequence continues at coordinate 137,756 of QRFJ01000188.1, forward strand.
CTCAGCTGAAGATAAGATCTCTTCTGAGCGACCGCGTCAACCTCGACTAAAGATAAGATCTCTTCCGAGTGACCACGTCAACCTCGACTAGAGATAAGATCTCTCTCGAGCTGTTGAGACAATCTCGGTCAGAGATAAGATCTCTCCGGAGCGACCACATAACCTCGGCCAGAGATAGATCTCTCATGAGCGACAACCTCAGCTAGAGATAAGATCTCTTTCGAGCGACCGAGATAACCTCGGTCAAAGATAAGATCTCTCTCGAGCGACCGCGTCAACCTCGATCAGAGATAAGATCTCTTCCGAGCGACAACCTCGCTAGAGATAAGATCTCTCTCGAGCGACCGCGTCAATCTCGACTAGAGATAAGATCTCTCTCGAACGACAATCTCGGCTAGAGATAAGATTCTCTCTCGAGCGATCAAGCCAACCTCGACCAGAGATAAGATCTCTTCCGAGCGACAATCTCGAAGCCAACTTCGGTCGGAGATAAGAAAACTCTTTCGAGCTTCGAAGAACCTCGCCCACAGCCCATTAGGAACAGGAGGAGAACCTTATCCTAACGTGAGCAAAGTCAAAGGCCTCGTTCACTTAAAAGGACAAGATGGAGGGAGAGGACGTGGACGACGGTCCGTAGGTGCCCCCACAGTCCATTAGGAATAGGAGGAGAACCTCATCCTAACACGAGCAAAGCTAAATCCGAGCTTCAAAGTCCACAGGAGACAAGATCTTCATGAACCTCGGCCATAGGAGATAAGATCTCCTCCGGAGTAACCTCGACTGTAGGAGATAAGATCTCCTCCGAGCGCGCATATTAATCTCAACCGCAGGAGATAAGATCTTTCCTAGGCAACCTCGACTGCAGGAGATAAGATCTCTCTTGAGGGTCCGAACCAACCTCGACTGTAGAAGATAAGATCTCCTTCGAGGCAAACTCGGCTACAGGAGATAAGATCTCCCCCGAGCGCCACATCAATCTCGGCTAGAGATAAGATCTCTCCCGAGTGACCGCGACAATCTTGGCTAGAGATAAGATCTCTTCCGAGCGCCCGAAGCTAACCTCGGCTAAAGATAAGATCTCTCTCGAGCGACTGCGACAACCTCGACTAGAGATAAGATCTCTCCTGAGCGCCCGAAGCCAACTCGTCAAAGATAAGATCTCTCCTAAGCGACCGAGCTAACCTCGGCTAGAGATAAGATCTCTCCCGAGCGATCGGAACAACCTATGAGACAACCTCGTCAGAGATAAGATCTCCTCCGAGGGTCTGGGCCGACCTCAGCTGCAGGAGATAAGATCACCCCCGAGGCAAACTTAGCTGCTAAAGATAAGATCTCTCCCGAGCGACCACGATAACCTCGGCCAGAGATAAGATCTCTTCCGAGTGATCGAGCCAACCCCGATCAGAGATAAGATCTCTTCCGAGCGACTGCGATAACATCGATCAGAGATCGGATCTCTTCCAAGCGTCCGTATTGACCTCGGCTGCAGGAGAGAAGATCTCCTATGAGTCAGCCTCAGCTACTGAAAACAATGTCGCCCCCGATGAGCTCAACCTCCGACCTCGACCTTGGGAGACGAGGCCTACTTCAACCTCGGCTGGAGATGAGATCTCTCCCGGGCTTCAACTTCAACATCAACTTTAGCTGAAGATGAGATCTCCCTCGAGCTTCGACCTGAACCAGCACGGAGCCCAGAAGAAGACTTCGGCTGTCGCTCTTTCTGCACTCCCTTCCTTCGAGTTCGAACTCGGAAGTTGGGGGGATAAACCTCGCTCCTACCGAAGTCCAGTTCGATGCTCAGCCTAATGCAACCAGTAGCCATGGAAGAGCTTCAGCGAATGGGTTTTAGCCGAACTCCTACAGCCGGCCGAACTGCTCAGCGGTCGAGCTCCTTCGAACCCATTCAGTCGGTCGAACTCCTCAGCGATCGAGCTCCTTCGGACTTCCAGCGGTCGGGCCTTAGCCGAACTCCTTCAACCGACCGAACTCTTCAGTAGCAGAGCTTCAGTCGGACTCCCGCGAGAGCCGAAGTCCCCCCGCGCTCCTCCAGTCAGATGCCTGCGGGAGTCGAACTTCCTCCAAGCTTCCCCTTCGATTAGACTTCTTTAGCAGACTCCTCCCAGACATCCCTTTCGGTCGGACTTCTTCGGGAGCTGGACTCATCCCAGACATCCTTCGGCTGGACTTTTTCAGGAGTCGGACTCCTCCCAGACACCCCCTTCGATCGGACTTCTTCAGGAACCAGACTCCTTCCAGACATCCCCTTCGACCGATCGAGCTCCTACCGAACTTTCTAGCGATCGAGCCTTAGCCGCACACCTCCAGCCAGACGCCTACGAGAGCCGAACTCCTTTCGAGCTTCCTCTTCAGGAGTCCGAACTCCTCCGAAATGGGTACACGTTAAAGCCCTTCAATCCTTCATTCGGCCCCGAGTGGCTCAGTATCAAGACAGCTGCAGCCATCACCATCAGTCCGCCATAAGCGACAGCGATCCGCTATCAGACGGCGATGGCCGTCACCATCAACCCATTGCAGGCGGCGCCTTCCCCTAGGACTGATTCCGTCGGACCTCGAGTGGCCCGCCAGCACGCGGCTACAGCTGTCACCATCAAGCTCCACCTATAAAAAGGACTCTCCAGATATGCTAACCCTAAGCTCTAAGCTCTCCTCTCTTCTTCTCTAAACTCTGTCGAACTCATTTCAGAACACTCCATTCCTTTTGGTCAGAGCTGACTTGAGCATCGGAGGGTCCTGCCGGAGCCACCCTCTATCGGCTCCAGATGGAACTTTATTTTGTAGGTCTCCGACGGTGACCTCATCCACCTCCACTCCAGCTATCTCTGACGACGATCAGATTCTACGTCAACATATCATATTAGAATGCAGCTTATGTGATGCACTTTTTTTTTTTTCTTTTTTAAGAAAAAAATAAGATTTATTTGAATAAATCAAAAAAATTAGAGGAATGATTCGAATCTACAATTTTGTTAATCAGTTAATTGCAACACGCTGACCAATTTAGCTGTCGGAAAACCAGGACAAGTCTACTTCACATGGTATTGGTATTGAAGGAAGCGCATGAGAGAAATACAAGGAGCGGGGAAACATGGATAATCAAATATACCTAAGAAGATTTAGTGTTACAAAGCAATAGTGGATATGGTAGACTAGATATGTACCAAGTGCATTTATCATGATTTTATTATGTAGTACAATTGCAGCCCCTCTAAACCGGTCGCATTCATATGGACTCGAACATGTCCTTTAATGTTCATTAACTCGAGCAATTTTAGAAGGATTAATATATATGCCAGTGGAATGTGCTGGATTCCAAAATCTAGAAACTGGAAGACGCTGGATCCCATTATTTCTTCTAGATTTTGGACCATGGTCAAGCTGAAAGCCGAGGACAGATCACGAAGTTATCTTCCATTTTACGTGCAAGCAGCTTCGCGGAAACCAGAAACAAGCGGTGGCGTGTGGAGGGCACCCGGACACAACCAGGTCTCAGCCATAATGGAGGTGTCCGCGTCAGGACAAACGCCGTTCCCACCCAAAATCATGACCCAACGCGCACCAAGGCCGAGTCTTGCCGACTTTTAGGCGTCCTCAGCGAAGGATGGTTCTACTTTGCCTACTCTCTCAAGAATACCGATCGAGCAATCATTGACTTGTTTCTCTTTTGGGTTACCCACAGGTATCGCCAAAGCCTAAGGAGGGGGATGCCAAACCTAAAAAGATGAAGGGGATTTGAAATAGACAAGTCCTCCCCTATACGCTTTCATTATTTTATCAAACAGTTTTTCCACGGTGAAGGGTAATTACATATACACCAGCACATAGGCAATGAGATTTTATACACACATATGGACTCGAACAAACAATAAATTTTATTGCTTGCGCGTGCATGGCTGCTGGACGATTACGTGGCTGCGATGGTGATTCAAATGATATCGGATAGCTTGGTGGCCCCCGTCCAGTTGAATTGTGTATATAAACTAAAATAATCCTCTTTGTATTCCAAAATGAGTTTGATTAAAATATTAACGTTTTTCTTTTGTAACGCAAGAATAGCAGGAATTTTTTTTTGATATTTAGGTGAGGACGAGAATTAAATCGGGTCCTTGGTGCTAGTTAATAGGACCCCCCTAAAGATTTAAAATTTTTTGAATGGAAGGGACCTAAAGATTTTATTAGCTGCACAAGCTTGCACCTTCGATATTTAGAGATATTGAAACTGTGGTAAATATATTATATTTCTTAAAAATAAATTATAATCTAATATTATTAAATGCATGCCTAGCTTGCAAAGCACCTTAGAAAACTAGGTTTGACGGTATCAAGGAACAGCAAGGGCAATAGAACTCCAAATTATGTTTTCCAAAACCACTCTAACCATTTCAGGTATTAGAAGGGACATGTAAGCTGTTGTATCGTACTTCATATTCGGGGAGGGTGAGGATACGAGGGGTTTGCGGGGCTGGTAGCGGCCTATATCTTTTGTGGGGCCGAAATATTTTTTGTCTTTAAGTCCTTAAATATTTATATGGTTATACGTATGTATGATCACATACATTCATGAAAAAAACATTCACTTGAATAGAGAATTTTGCGTCTATTTATTTAGGGTCCGACACTGGGGTGCTTTAGAAAATATTAGTTGCTTCCCTATAAATTGTACTGTATCATTAATATCTAATATGTAATAAGAATTGCCGCTAAACTAATGAATTCGTCAATAAAACTGTGGTCACTTCTTCATCAAAATCCGAACCCCCAGCCAAGCCAATCGGCACTAAATTTTCATCCTTACATCGTTGACACGTTAGTCTAAAACACGGACCTCAATGTACAACCTAACCAAATTAGAGCTGCCTATTTTGACAGCAGCCGCCCATCGCTCGGACCCAAAACTTAACAGCGTAATACGTTCCCAAATGCCGACCATGCTGAAGTCGGCAACCGCAGAAAGGTGCGGTGCACAGCATGCCGTCCATCGCGCGATGGACGGCTGCACGCGGCAGCGCGCCACGGGCGTGCATCCGCGCGCGACCGTCCATCGCGCGATGGACGGTGCACGCTGTGCACCGCACGGTGCGGTGCACAGCAGGGGATCCGCGCGGCCGCAGAAAACCCTTAGCCTTCCAGAAACCACGCTAGACTATAAAAGCAATGGCGCTCATATGAGTAATCATGCAGACAAAGCCTGCTGCTTGGCTTTCCCACGCTGCTCCAAAGCCTCTGAAGCCGGTGGTTGGCTATTCCGAGGAAGAGGAGCAGATGGGAAAGAAGCTGGACTTTCTGCTGAGAAGGACCTCAAGGAAGATATCCAAGCTCAAGACCCTCCTCGGCCTCACCGTATCTCGCCTCGCCATACTCCGCAACCACCGCAAGGTCCGGTGCGCCCAGGCCCGCGGCGACGTCGTTCAGCTCCTCCAACTCGGCCATGTTGACCGCGCTCTCCTCCGGGTTAAGACACTTGAATCACCTATATATCATCTATCGACCTATGTTGGATATATATACCAAAATTTAATTTTAAAAAGAAAAGAAAACCGTGTTCTGATGGCCTTGTTTCGGTGGTTGTGTTTCAGGTGGAGCATGCGATAAAGGAGCAGAACATGATGGACGTGTATGTGATGATAGAAGGCTACTGCCATCTCGTCACCGAGAGGGCTATCCTCTTGGAGCACCAAAAGTGGGTCTTTCTTACTCGGCCTTTGTTGGTTTCAGTTGAACAGTAGTACCATCCCTTCTTCTGCTTCTTCTCAAAACATTTGTTTGGTTACCATGAGTGCAGGGAGTGCCCCGAGGAGCTCCGGGAGGCGATCTCGAGCCTAATCTTTGCTGCCTCGAGGTGTGGGGACCTGCACGAGCTGCAGAGTGCTCGATATATGTTCGCATCCATGTTCGGCAAGGAATTTGCTGCTGCTGCAATCGAGCTGCGGAACAGTTGTGGAGTAAATCCGAAGGTAGTATTGATTCATATGTTCTGAGTTTATGGATTTCTTTAATCACCGCTCAATTTTTTTTTTTTTTTAAAGGAGAGTTCGGCTTTGAATCCTTTGCAGATGATACAGAAACTGTCAACCAGACAGCCCAGCCTGGAAAACAGACAGAGGGTGACAAAGGAGATTGCTGCCGAGAACGGGATCAAACTGGATTTCGATGAGCCGCCTCCTGAGATTCCAGAGGTCAGCTGATGGTGTCGAATTACCTATCTCCGAGCACGTTACTAATTTTCCGACAATTTTGATGCAGGTGGATCCAAACCTGGAGCAGAGAAGGAATCAGAGCCAGCCAGCGGTGAACATGTCGCTGGGTACGACCCAGGAGCTGTCTGAATTGGATCGGGACGAGAATTCGACATTGCGAGCACGGCAGAAGTACAAAGATGTGGCGAGTGCGGCACAAGCTGCCTACGAATCTGCGGCATATGCTGCAGCAGCTGCAAGGACTGCGGTGGAGATCTCGCGATCGGAGTCTCAAGGGAACGATTTCGGTGGTCCGGGCCAATCAGACGGTGAAAGGAAAACTGGATTATATGAACAGACCAGGAATGAGGACGAAACTTGGACGGTAGTTAGAGACGTTGAGAAGATCCATCAGGTCCAGAGCTACAGTTCAGAGTCAGAAGAGGAAACACCGGCGCATAACATTAATAGTACTTTGCTTCAAAAAGAAAGAATCCGAGAGAAGTTCACGCCATGGCTGGAGAGATCCTCATCTTCTTCAAGCTCAGATTCCACCGAGGCCCCTTTTCAGGATAAGAACATGGCTTCAAATGAATTGAGCTCCCCGGGGCCAAGAGGGAAGGAAATTTTGTTCGATAAGAGCGAAATGGACGATGGACGTGGGGACCAAAGGCACAGGCGCTTTGACTTGGCTTCAGATGAATGCTTGCGTGACAAGCAACGAGTCTCTTACCTTCAGCCTCCTTACCGAAGAAACCCAGTAAGATATAATATGAATGACTCTTTGCATGAAGAGATGGACAAGAAGGGATGGGGATCAAAGACTGAAGATAACGCTGCAATATATTATTCTGAAGCAAGATCAAGAACTGGGAGCGTTTTCGTGGATCCTGCAGATAAGGTGCACATGCAACGCTCAAATAATGGAGGGAAGAAAGCTGTCTCCGTGAGGACCCGAAGAGGATTTTAGCTGCAATATATATAAGGGATCGAGAAAGAGCAAGCATGCTGTTTCATAAATGGATCATTATCCTTCTTTATCTGATGCATGGCAATGTAAATTCTGTGTGTTGATTTTGATGTGCTGCCAGATTTGGTGTAGTTTCTGTTTTAATTTCTAGTGAAGCCTGTTCATGAGCTTGGATGAGGATAGGCTAAATAACCGATTTTACCCTTGTGCTGACGAAATTTTTGCTCATTTATGCCTTCGTTCATGAAAACGTCAAGTTGTGATAACTTGCCAACGTAGTTGTGACCGTGACCTTCGTAAAACCACCATTCCCATCTCTGAACTCAATCCTCATCGCAACAAAATTTATTAGCAAAAAATGCACAAAAGAAAACATGATCAATTGCGCCTCAGGTGGGAGTCACATCACTGTAACTTGAAATATCGTCGGAATGCATGCTGAAAATTTTGAAGTTTTTAGGCCGATAGCTTTTTAGCTCAACTGGTTGGCTGTTGGCACCCTTTTCTAAGAAGAGGTCCCAGGTTCGATAGCAGGGAGAACCGAAAAATCGCCGTATTTCCCAAAAAAGAGCAGTACTCCGTAGACTGTTGTGCGAATATTAGAAACATATTTGCCGTGAAAAATCTATGTTACAAACTAAAATACAAATTCGCCGTGAAAAATCTATGTCACAAACTAAAATTAGGTGAGTTATAACGATAAATGCAGATTTGCTAATATATTCTTCCAAGAAAGAATAAAAGCTAGCTAGATTTCCTGCCGCATGAGATACTTCTCAAAAAGTAACCTGTCGACAACAAGTCAAAGTACATATCCAGCTAAAAATCCCGACGGATAAAAGCAAAAAAAAAAAAGAAAAAGAAATCCCTTCCACCATTTCTAATAATCAACTAAATGTCAACACAAAACAGAATTCTGTCAACATGCACAACAAATGGAAACAAGTCTATTCAAAAGAAATTCGATCCAATTTCAGTAGCGATGAAAAAGAAAATACAGTCAAAAAAAGAAATTCGATCCAATTTCAGTAGCGATGAAAAAGAAAATACAGTCAAAACGGAGTCTAATGGTTTCAAGGGAGAGGGAAGGGGGATTACGGATTACCTCATTGACGAACTCTCTGGAGATAAAAAGAGGAAAAGGAGGTCCTTTTTGATATACAACTTTGGATAACTATTCGTGCATTCAGAAAATAACATGCGGATGATTGTCCCATACGTCGATCCCTGACATCTCGCAATTAAGAAAACTATTTCACCATCGTAGACCAGCTGTAACCGAATCACAAGAGATTCCGGCATCTCCTCGTGCCTTTAAATGGGCCACATGGCCAAATCTAATTGTCTGAGGTAAATACTTCATAGTAAACTTATGACGAGTTTGGTCAATTTTGCCGCATCAGCTATGATCAGCTCAGAAATATATTATCAGTCATGAACCAAACATATTTAGGAATATGGCTATTTCAATTATAATTCTAGTAGTGAACCAAACCCATCTTAAGGGTAGAGGTCGGTATAGCTTTGACTAAATGTCAAGCAAGTATTTCCAATACTTTGGCTGCATGGTGCTTTTTAAAGGTTCGGGCGCAATAAAAGTAGAGATCGGTTCTTTTTTGTAGTAAAAATGGATCATTCATATAATTTTTGTATGAATATATTCAAAAAAATCAAAAAATAAAATATTTTCTATGAGACGAGGAGCCAACCTTAAATCCATTCAAAAAGTATCTCCGAAGTGCTCCACTACAAATAGTACCACCCAATCCATTACTGTGTTTGTCGTTCGAAAAATATGCCTAATAATCAGGACTATACATCCAGACAATAGAGTTGTGATATCCTGAAGAAAAAGTGAGCAGCACCCCCTTCATGCACCCTCAAATCTACGTCACCATGATTGCAGAGTCACCCACGATGAATAGATAATCGGCTCACAGGATCCACTACACGTAAGTAATCCCCGCCCAAGCCGCCTAGAGCTTAGCACCTAGGACTATGGGCTCGAAGAGATGGTTGCTTCCGACTACAACAAGTCTGGATGCAGGGCTATGGATCACAAAACCAGCTCTGCCGCTCCTTCCCCTGACATTGCCATCGAAGTTAATCTGAAGGTGCATCGAAGGATGGGGCTCTCAAGAAATAAAAATCCATCAAGACGTTGCATGAGTAAGGCAAGAGTTTCAGATCTCAGATGGTCTCAAGGTCACATCAATGAGTTCCACTACTAAAGAGAGTGCTCGTTGCAAAACGAATCTCATCGGACATCTCTTAGAGTCAAATACCAGACTATTCTAAAACAGTCAAATACGATAAGCAATATAGACTACACAAATATCAATCTCCCTGGCAGCTATTGCCTCGGCATAGCTCCATAAAAAGCCAAGGACAGCCTGAGCCGAATCCTCAATGTGGTCAAAAAAGGCATACATATCCGCAATATAAAAATCTATTTGGCTCTCAACGACAAAAATTAAACAAGCTCCATAATCTCCTCCTTATGTCTACAGGATGGATATATAGGCTGGCAGAACATCCATCCCTCTGCCCCTCAAGATAGACTTGGTCAAAAGCCTATCTCAGGCAACTATCCAAAGGAAGAGACATACTTTCAGATGCACTCCAATCCTCCAAATCCAGCCAATATCCTGGCACCTAATAGGTTTTCTCTGCTAGATCTGGTATAGATCCCTCGCCATCACCCTCAAAGTGCATGAAGATCTCCAAACCCTAAAATCTCGACTACCTCTAAATGGGAGCACCAAAGACTACATGCACTCCACCAAAGATAACTTGAAAAGTTGGGCCACCACCTCTGCATCCTATCCTCTGCCATCCGACCAGAGAATATCAAAGACCCTTGTCAACTCATCCACCTTGGTACTAATGAAGGTCGGCGATCGACAAACCGATAAGTCAGCTATCCATTGGTCCCTTGGGAGGTTCACCGACTAGCCATCCCACACAAGCCACCTTGTCTGATGAATCACATCAGGGATAAGGGCACACACCTCCCTCCACAAGAAAGAGCAACTCCTCCTTAAGTGAATCCCATTATCTATAGGTCAAGTTCCAAACCTGACCCTCATCACGATACTCCACAAGCAATCTGAGTCCAAGAGGAATCTAGCCACATGACAAGCAATTAGGACTTCATGCCTAGTGATCAAGGACTGGAACCAAGACCACCTTCTTGCAATAGCTAGCACACCACATCCCATGCCATCAGATGCACTCCATGCCCTCCAGGGTGCAAACCCCATATAAAACTCTGAAAAAGCTGCTTAAGCTTTGACAGCAATTCAAGGTTTTGGGCAAGATCATGTTGGAGAGAAAATAAATAGGGATAAAGGCAAGAATCTATCTCACTAAAGTGACTCTACCCATCATAGAGAGTGCACTAGCCTGCTAGTCCTCCAACTATTCTTGAATTGTCCGCTCCATATCATCACACTCCACCCTCCTCAATCTGCACCCCATTATAGGGACCCCTAGGTACTGCAATGTCCCACTCTACTCAATGACTCCTAGCATGCCTCTGATAGAATTGAAAGTGAGAAGACATATTTGGACTAAAGTGAACCACAGACTTGAGAATATTCACCTTCTAGCCCAAAGTAAGATAATACTCCTCCAAGATCCGTATAAAGATATTGATGTTCTGAAATAAGGTCCGACCCATCAGTAAGCAGTAAGCAATCATCCGCAAAGAATAGATGCAAGATTGCTGAGGCCCCAAGAGCCAGCACATAAGGTCTAGTGTCAACTCCTGAGATATAGAATGCAAGGCTTATAAGAGAGAGAGAGTTAGCATATAGAATAAAAAGATAGGGAGATTGTGGACAACCTTGCTACAATCCAACTGAAGAATGGAAGAAGTCCAATGACATCTCATTAATAAGTATGGCTAGAGATACACACCATAACCCAACCAATCCAGTATAGACGAAAGCCAAACTGCAGCAATGCCCTCTTCAGGAATTGCTAGCTCATATGATTAAAAGTCTGCTCAATATCCAGTTTGATCATCATGAGGTTGTGGTAAACGGATGGTCGATGAAGATCATGCATGAATTTTTTAGCAATATAGACATTATCGGAGATGCTGCAACCACCAACAAAAGCTTTCTACTCTGAACTAATCAGATGGGATAGAATCGGCTTCATCCTACTCACCATGAGCTTTGCATAGATTTTGTATAAGATCATGCATAAGCTAATGGATATGAAATATCCCAACTCTGAGGCATCTTGCCGCTCTGATATTGGAGCAATAAAGGTCTGCTCCTAAGCAGTAGACATCAAACTAGTTGCAGATAACTCCTACACTATAGCCACCATCTCAGAAGAGTGGAGGAAAGCCATCTGGCCCCGGACTTTATCCTCCAAACCATATTTCGTACCTCTTTTTCTGAAATAAAATCAAGTAGGAGCCTAATCTCCTACTCATTGACTATACTACGTGGTAGGAGGGACACAAAAGTACCCTCCCCACCAAGAGGCGTTGTCCATCTTGATCTGAAAAATGTATAATCACCAGCTTGATACCCTACTATCCTTCAGCCACTGCCCATCAGTATCCCTAATTGCCTCGATCCGATTCATGTGCCAAATAATGATAGTCTGATGAAAGAATCTCATATTTATTCTCTCTAATCCACTATTTCCAAGATTTCTATCTCTAAAGGATCTCCTGTTGTTATAAAAAAGAGTGATGCTCAGAAAGCTTACCTCGCAAATCAGTAATATCAGCTTTTGCAAGTTCGTGCTCCCAGTCCTCCCACTCCTAGATCTCTAAAATGGCTACCCTTACAACCTCAAGCCTTTTGAAAATGTTGCCTACCTCAACCTTGTTCCACTGCCTCAATCGTCTCCTCATCAATTAAAGCCTTTGCATCATCCGATACCTAGCATTTGTTAGATATGTGTGTCCTAAAAGTCAAAATTGGCTGATACTTGTAATACACTTCTAAGAAAAAAATTATAATTTTGATTATAAATAATAAAATAAATTATTTTTTATCACATATGTGTATTTAGTGTTTGTGATACATCCCTTGAGTTAATGATAATGATAATTCTTATTTTTAAGAGTTAAAAATTTAAGACAAGAATTTTCATTATTAACTTATAAAATGCTCCTGATCGTAGGATCATCATGAGGATGATGATTGATCTAAAAAGTTAATGTATAATCACTTCTTTACAGTAGATGAGTTTTGAGTCTACGGTGTAGAGATACCAAAGTGAGAGTACAGATACTCATTAAAAAATGAGGGCACTGAGCGTGACTACCTCGAGTAGTCATAAGAAAGTCTACCTTCTCATCGATGACTGACTCGAAGCTACAGTGGTGTGTCTAGTTCTTTGATCTGAGGTGCATCAGTAGTTCACCTTGAGGATGTTATAGTTTGACTATACCATGACTTGATCTTCTAACCATTCGGAATCCTGAGATGTATGTTGGCTATAGCATGTTCATTGTAGGAATTGAATTGCACCAAGATGGAATCTATCTATCTCGATGGATGAGGAGTAGCCCTATAATGATCATGAGAATCAAGTCCATAAGCCCATGGCCATGACAGAGAGTGAAATAATAGAAAGAGTTTCTATTAAGATTTTCACATCAGACTTGAATTGAATGATTAAATCATATGATAGAAATTAGGGTTTGACAAGTTCACTTTAACCCTATCTGATCGGAGCTCAAGATAGAAAAACTTAATCACACAAGTAGCTGCATCAAGAGGTTCATTTTTAGTTTTAATGGATTGCAACCATATACTGTTAGGTATCACTGATGGATTTTGAAAGCAATTAGAATAATTTAGATGATCAATCATTCTAGTTATCTGAATCAGAAGAGTTCTAATCCATCAGAAGAAGTTTCGATGATATCGATGATAGAAATCATGACATATTCTATTACCATACAGAACTGAACCTAACTGAGTCACACAAATAAAAGTTTGGATCTGGATACCATCAATTGGATTAACCCAGTTTAATTGATTTGAATAAGATTCAATTAGGTTCAAAAAAATTATGCTAGCACACGAATGAGCCTAAAGTTCTTCTTTTTCTATCATTAAAAGTTATCTCGACCGAGCTAAATGAGTTTATGCTCACTCAGGTACCTTTACCTGATCTGACTAAAGCTTGTTCAAGTCAAAAAAGATTGTCTTAATTTATGAAATAAATTTAAGATAACACCTACCATTTTTCATCATCTACTAATTTTTGTCCTTTGATTTTGGTCAAACATTAACCTTTGATCCTTGGACATCTGCCCATGTATCATGCACTTATTGAAGAGCAGATAGGAGATTGTCTCCTCCCTAAAATTTGGAAAGAAGGGGGCACACGCCTAGGATGGCGTACGCCCATGGATAGGGATACCTGGAGTCTCATACGGATGGGACTTCAGATTGCTTCTTGGATTCAAACTAGGTGATCCTTATCTATAGACTTTGATCAATCTTAGGTGCCATCTATGGATGAATCTATGGGTCTCTCATCTGATTAGATCAGATGATGTCATTCCATCAATCAGATTTAAATCTGATTGCATGAAGCAATGTGATTGGCTAGGATGATGTGGCACTGTATGGCACAGTAGGATCTATATAAAGACCTATCTACATCCACTTTTTAGAAACTCCTCTTCTAGCCATGCTCTAAGACTGTCCCTCTTTCTTCTCCATGCTACCTTTAGGCCATCTCTCTCCTCTCCATGCCCAAGGTTAGTTGGGCTTCAGATTAGTGCGATTCAGACAAGAAAAGATTGACGAGAAAGAAAAAAGGCAGCACTATTGCAGAGACGACTGCTGATCTTCAAAAGAAGTTTCGAAAATCCTTCAAATTAGATCCAGATCTGATTTTTGAAGAAAAAAAGAGAAGAAGAAGATTTTCAGATCCAACCTAAGTGAATATCGGTAGAGGTCAGACATTTACATGACTAGATTCAGAACCTCAGGACTTCAGCAGGATCATCAATAGATAATCAGATTACTCAGAATCAAGATAAAATTAATTTAGATTTAATTTAATTTAATTTTTTTATTTATCAAATCATAAAATTTTGAAAAATATCAGATCTGAGTAGGATTTAAGAAAAAATTTTTGAAATATGCCTCTCGATCCAATCAGATCTGAATGAACCTGACCTCTGAGAAAATCAAAATTTTTCTTCAACTGGTATCAGAGCCAGGTTCTTATAAAATTTATTTAGATTTAATTTAATTTGATAAATTATTGATTTTAGATATCACATGAGATGTAATTAGATCTAAAATTAAAAAAATAAAAAATTAAAATTAATTAATCTAGATCTAATATGTATGAGATACATAACTAGACTAGGAATAGAATTATTCTATGTGTAGTCTAGTATAATCATAATTTTTATTTAATTAAATATAATTTTTAGATCTATTTATTTACTATTTTTTGATCTTATAAATATTATAATCAGATCTAAAAATAGAAGATAAATTAAATTTAATTTATTCATATGAGATATGATAGTTGCATGTTTAGACTAGTTATAGAATAGTTCTACAAAAGGATCTAGATTAAATTTTATTTGATATGATCAAATTTAAATTTAATTTTTTAGATGAGTATGAGATAATTTAGATCTAAAAAATATGCATGATATGATGTATATAAAATATATTTTAATTAGATCAATTTTCTTATATGAGATATATGCTCAGATCTAATTAGTTTTTGTAGATTAGTTGTATTTCTGATTAAGGCGTTCTCCTTGGCCGTCTGATCATAAGAACAAAGTAGGATTTAAAGATCCTCTCCTTTCATTCGATGGGGTATTCTTATGATGTGTAAGGGTGCTGCGTGTTCGGTCTTAATAAAAAATTAAAAATTTACTTTCTGCAAAATTCTAGATCCTGAAACCCTAGGATCTTATTTACATATTTTATTTATGAATCCTAAACTTAATTAAGAATTAAGATTATAAAACATATTAGATCTAAAATTAAAAATTTTTAGATCTAAGATATGTTCATAAAATTGAGTTCGAGCTTGGGTAGCTTAATTAGATCTAGCGGTTGATCAAACCGAATCAAGAGTTGGTTAGATGGGATCAACAATGCTTAAATTAACCAGCCTAATAGGATTAAGTCTGGATCAAGATCGAGTCAAATGAGTGATCGATTAAGCTAAGACCTAATTAGGCTCAGTGGTTAGAGTCTGGATTGTAGGCTAATCCGATTGATTCTGGCTCAATAATTTGGTGTCTAAGATAAGTTTGGCAGAAATGATTGACTGATTTTTAATTGAGAGCTACTTGACTCGAATATGTTCTTGTCGAGTTAATGGCATATCCCTTCCACCGACCTCACTTATCGGCCATATTTGTTGACTCAGTTTTGATATGAGATGGTCAATAATCCAAGCTAACCCATGTCACTAGGTTAGTCATAATGGTTATGATTATGTCAAGTTAGTTTAATGAGATCTAAATCAAATCTCCCTAAGAAAAGATTAAGTCTAAGATCTTCCATCATTGTAGATGTGCGGGCTCTTCGCGGGGTTGATTGTTCTCGACTGATTACAGTAGCTCAGTTACACCGAAAAGATGCAACCATGTCTGTTAGGCATTGAATGCTGCAGGCTGGAGAATGAATTGAGCTCAATATTTAGGATACGGTGAGAGACTCAATTAGAAATCTAATCTATGCAAATGGTGGATCTGACTTAACTAAGGAGTGGATCAATATTTCAGACATGATGAGATTCATGAATTAGAGATCAAGTTTGGGTGCATCATGATTAGAGAATTATTGAACAAGAATTATTCACTCATTGGCTAATCCATCATCAATAATTGTTAGATGAGGTGATGAGTCAGTTGGTGGGACCGCACCATCCACTAGAAATCAGTAATTATGAAGATTTTTGCATCTCTATAGAGAAAGTATAGGGATCCAAAAAAATAGTAGAAGCTAATTTATTTAAAAATAAAATTTTTAAATAAATTAATTAAGTCTTAATTACAATATCTAACTAGAAACTTTGACTTTCTACAGAAAAATTATTGAAGGAAAATCCTGATTTCCCGGTCCAGGTTCGTCCAGATCTGATTAGATCAAGAGATATATTTCCAAAATTTTCTCTTGACCTTAATCAGATCTTGATATATTTCAGATCTGATTCTTATTATTTTAATAAATAAAATAAAAGAAGATAAATTAAATCAAATTCAATTTACCTGATTTGGGTAATCCTATTACCCTGTAGATGATCCTGATTGCAGCGGAAGGTTCTGGATCTTAGCCATGCAAGCGCCTAGCCTCTACCGGTATCCACTCGGGTTGGATCTGGAGAACCTCTTCTTCTCTATCACACCTCCAAAAATCAGATCTGGATCTGATCTGAAGGATCTTCAAAACTCTTTTGAAGATCTGCAGTCGTCCTTTTGCAGCAGCGCAGCCTTCTTGCTTTTGATCGCCTTTCCTTGATCTGAATCGCACCAAACTAAATCCAAAACACTTTTGGACGTGGAGAGCAAGGGGAGAAGAGACTATGGCATGGAGAAGGAGGGGAGAGGCAGCCTTGGGGCGTGGGAAATCTCTATTGAATTCACTTAGGATTAGGGTTGGGCGCAGGGTCTTATTTATAGACCTCTTGTGATCCAACTCCTCTTCCTCTCAACCAATCACAACCCTTTGTGAAATCAGATCTAAATCTGATTGGTTGGAATAGAGACCCCTGGATTCCTCCTTAGAGGGTGCCTAAGACCAGTCAAACTTGGATTCTTAGTAGAACTCTAATTGGAATCCAAAAAGGGAGATGGAGTCCTTGTCCAACAAGGACTCCTAGGCGCCTCCTACTTGGGCTCACGCCACCCTTGGCGTGCGCCCTTCTCCTTGCCAGGTTCTGGCAGGGGGACAAGCCCCCACCAGCTCTCCAATAGGTGCATGACATGTGGTCAAAAGTCAAAGGGTCAATGGTCAACGTTTGACCAGTCAAAGGTAGACTTTTGACCAAAGTCAAAGAACAAGAAATGGCAGGTGACCAAAAATGGCAGGTAATGTCTTACAAATAAGACAACCTTTTCTGACTTGGACAACCTCCAGTCAGACCATATGAAGGCCTCTGATTGAGCACAAACTCCTTTGGCTCAGTCAGGACAACTTATTTATGATAGTAAAAGAAGAACGTTAGGTTCAATCGAGTGCTAGCACGATTTTCTTGAACCTAATTGAATCTCATTCAGATCAATTGAACTAGATCAGTTCAATTGATGATCACCAGATTCAAACCCTTGTTTGTGTGACCCAGTTAGGTTCAGTTCTGTATGGTAATGGGATATGTCATGATCTCTATCATCGACATCATCGAAACTCCTTTCGATGGATCAGAACTCTTCTGATTCGAACAGCTAGAATGATCGATCATCTAAATCATTCTAATTGCTCCCAAAATCCACCAGTGACACCTAGCAGTATATGGTGGCAACCCATCAGAGCTGAATGCGAACCTCTTGGTGCAGCTACCTGTGTGATTAAGTTCTTCTATCTTGAGCCCCGATCAGATTAGGGTTAAGGTGAACTCGTCAAACCCTAGTCTCTGTCATATGATGTAATCATTCGATTCGAGTCCAATGTGAAAATCTAAATAGAAACTCTTTCTATTATTTCACTCTACCATGGCCATGGATTTCTGGACTTGATTCTCATGATCATCATAGGGCTACTCCTCTACCACCGAGGTAGATAGATTCCATCTTGATGCAATCCAGTTCCTACAATGAACATGTCATAGCCAACATACACCTCAGGGTTCCATATGGCTAGGAGACCGAGTAATGGTGTAGTCAAACTATAACACCCTCAAGGTGAACTGCCGATGCATCTCAGGTCAAAGAACCAGACACACTACTGCAGCATCGAGTCAGTCATTGACGAGAAGGTAGACTCCCTAATGACTACTCGAGGTGGTCACGCTCAGTGCCCTCATTCTCTAACGAGTACCTGTACTCTCGCTCCGGTGTCTCCACACCGTAGACTCAAGACTCATCTACTAAAGAGAAGCGATTGTACACCAACCTTCCGGATCAATCACCATCCTCGTGATGATCCTATGGTCGGGAGCATTTTATGAGTTAATAATGATTATTCATGTCTTAAATTTTCAACTCTTGAAAATATGAATTATCATTACCATTAACTCAAAGGATGTATCACAGACACTAAATACACATATGTGATAGAGAAAATAACCCATTTATTAATTATAGTCAAAATTATAATTTTGCCCCTAGAAGTGTATTACAAGTGTCAGCCAATTCTGGCTTCTAGGGCACACATATATCTAACAATCTCCCACTTGTCCTAAAGCCAATTGGCTACAAGTCTAAGTCCCATCTTCTCAAGGTGGGCTTCGATCTTCTGCTGGCCCAACGGCTTTGTAAGTGGGTCTGCCACATTATCTGTGGAGTTGACTCTCTTGACCTCAACGTAACCTTCTCAAGGTAATCGCGGATGAGGTGGTATCGCCGCTCAATGTGCTTGGACTTCTGGTGAGACCTCGGCTCCTTAGCAAGGGCTATGGCGCCATTGTTGTCGCAGTAAAGAGGAATGGCATCTGATGGCATTACTCCAATTTCTGCAGCAAACTTCTTGTACCAGAATGCTTCCTTTGCAGCCTCTGATGCAGCTATATATTCTGCTTCCATGGTGGAATCTGCTATCACAGTTTGCTTGGAACTCTTCCAGCTGACAGCTCCACCATTGCACACAAAACAGACTTCCAGATGTCGACTTTCGATCATCTATATCGGACATGAAAGTCCGAGTCTGTGTATCCCTGGAACTTGGAGTTCTCCGTTACCAAAGACCAACATCATATCCTTAGTTCTTCTCAAGTACTTAAGGATACATTTCACAGAAGTCCAGTGTTCTTCACCTGGATTTGACTGATATCTGCTTGTGACACTCACAGCATGGGCTATATCAGGTCGTGTACATAGCATGGCATACATGAGGCTCCCTATTGCAGAAGCATAAGGGATCTTGCTCATGCGTTCTATTTCCTCAGGTGTGCTGGGGCACATCTTCTTGGAAAGATGAATACCATGTCTGAAGGGTATTAATCCCCTCTTAGAGTTTTCCATACTAAACCTCTTTAGTACTTTCTCTATGTACATCTTCTGTGAAAGTCCTAGCATCCTATTCGGTCTATCCCTATAGACCTTAATTCCTAGAATAAAGGATGCTTCACCTAGGTCTTTCATGGAGAATTCCTTGGACAACCACATCTTGACTGATGTCAACATGGGAATATCATTCCCAATAAGGAGGATGTCATCCACGTACAATACGAGGAAGACAACAGCGCTCCCACTGACCCTTTTGAAAAACACATGGTTCCTCTTCATTTTTGATGAAACCAAATTTTTTGATCACATCATTGAAACGAGTGTTCCAGCTCCGAGATGCTTGCTTAAGTCCATATATGGACCTTTGCAGCTTGCAAACCTTGTGATCAGTATCACTGGATGTGAAACCTAGCGGCTGTTCCATATAGATATCTTCCTCAAGATATCCATTTAGGAATGCCGTTTTTCACGTCCATTTGCCATATTTCATAATCGAAATAGGCTGCAACAGCAAGCAATGTGCGGATGGATTTTAGCATAGCTACCGGGGAAAAGGTATCCTGATAGTCAATGCCTTCGCGTTGACTATAACCTTTTGCCACCAAGTCTAGCCTTGAATGTCTCCACATTCCCATCTGCACCAATCTTTCTCTTGAAGATCCATTTACACCCAATAGGTACTATACCTTCTGGTGGATCTACCAAGGTCCAGACTTGGTTTGAGTGCATCGAGTCAATTTCTGACTTCATTGCCTCAAGCCATTTCTCGGAGTCGATATCTGATATCGCCTCGTTGTAGGTTTTGGGATCATCACCATGAGCACCATTACCTATGAGGAACATTTCCTCTACATCCTCTGAAATAATACCTAAGTATCTTTCAGGGGGATGGGAAACTCTTTCCGATCTACGAGGTGGAGGAGGTAGTGTTCTTATTGGCTCAACCTGATTTGGTTCCACTTGGTCCTTAGCTCGTTCTGCTTGTGAGACTTTCTCATCAAGCTTAATCTGCTTTCCAATGCCACTATCTTGAATAAACTATTTTTCAAGAAAGATGGCATGTCGACTCACAATCACATTGTGGGTCTTCTGGAATGTAGAAATAGTATCCTAATGACTCTTTAGGATATCCTATGAATCGAGCTCTAAAGGACCTAAACTCTAACTTGTCCGCTTGTTGTCTTTTGACATGAGCCGGACAACCCCAAATTCTGAGATGACTCAGACTTGGTTTTCTTACCGTGCCATATCTCATACGGTGTGGTAGGAACGGTTTTAGAGGGAACCCTATTCAGTAAAATAGATTGAAGTTAATAATGAATGTCCCCAAAAGAAAATCAGGGAGGTCTGTGAAGCTCATCATGGATCGAACCATATCCAATAGAGTCCGATTTCTCCGTTCTGAAACCCCGTTGAGTTGAGGTGTTCCTGGTGGAGTCCATTGAGAGACTATGCCATTTTCCTTAAGATAGTCTAGGAATTTTCCGGCTAAGGTATTCACCTCCTCGATCTGATCGAAGAACCTTAATGGGTTTTTCCAGTTTGTTTTTCTACTTCATGTCTGAATTCTTTGAACTTTTCAAAAGCTTCAGACTTATGTCTCATAAGATACACATACCCATACCTAGACAGATCATCGGTAAAGGTAATGAAGTAGACAAAATTGCCTCTAGCCGGCACATCAAATGGGCCGCACACATCAGTATGTACTAGGGCAAGGAGATCTGTGGCCCTCTCCCCATGTCCAACAAAAGGGAGTTTAGTCATTTTGCCTTGAAGACAAGATTCACAAGTTGGATATGACTCAAAAGTCAATGGACTCAATAGCCCATTTTTCTCCAATTTGTTAATCCTATCTTCTGCTATATGACCTAATCTCAGGTGCCATAGATATCTGTCATTTGGACTATCCCTAGGTCGTTTGGCATTCACGTTTTGCTCGATAGTTAAAACAGGTACATCAATATGTAACTGATAAAGACCATTAATAAGGAAACCATTTGCAATTTTATTTCTTTCATAAAGAATGTTACAATGGTCCTTAAAGAAGGTGATCACATAACCTTCTTGTGCTAAGCATGAAACAGAAATCAAATTCCTGCTAGCTGCAGGCACATAATAACAGTCTTTTAAAACTAAGTCTAAACCAGATGGTAATCGAAGAGGGTATGTTCCACGGCTACTGCAGCAACTCTTGCTCCATTACCGATGCGTAGGATCATGTCTCCATCCCTCAGCCTCCTGCTATCCTCAAGACCCTGCATAGAAGTGCACAGATGAGCACTAGAACCAGAGTCAAGCACCCAACTGGATGCAGAAGAAACCGTAAGGTTAGACTCAATAACGAGCATACCTCCAGAAGGACCTTCCTTCTTGTTCTTCAGGGTGGCCAGGTAAGTAGGAGGGCAGTTCCGCTTCCAATGGCCGTCGCTGTTGCAATGGAAACACTTTCCTTTGCCATCGGACCTTCTTCTTCGGTTCTGCCTTCTTCTTCTTTGATCCTTCCACCTTTTGCTTTTTCACAGACTTCTTTTTCTTTCCATAAGACTTTCTTTTGGAAGAAGTCCCGTTCCATAGCAAGAACTGAGCCTTTAGAACCTTTCATAGAAAGCTCAGCGGTAACCAGCATATTCATTAACTCGGCCAAGGAATTTTGAAGTTTATGCATGTGGTAATTCATGATGAATTGCCCATATGCATCAGTCAAGGATTGCAGAATAATATCGTTCTGCAGATCCAAGTCCAACTTCACACCGAGCTTCTCAAGCTCTTCCATGTCCTTGATCATTGTCAGACAGTGATCTTGGACTGACTGCCCATCACGCATCTTAGCCTTAAAAAAGTCATTTTGTGACTTGATATTTGGCTGCGCGACTCTGTTCACCAAACATCTCCTGCAGGTGAGCCAACATTTGGCGAGCAGTCCCGATATCTTCATGTTGGCGCTGGAGCTCATCAGACATCGAGCCCAACATGTAAGTATCTGGCCTTATTATCTTCGTCAATCCATTTTTTCAGAGACGCTCTCTGTTCAAGTGGATGGACGAGCTGGTAAGGTGGGAGGGTCCTGGTCCAAAACATGTGTTAACTTCTCTGAACCCAAAACTAATTTTGTAGTTCCTGAGCCAATCTTTATAATTGGGTCCAGTCAGTCTATGTGTGTCCTAGGATACGTGCCAAGTGGGTTGGACGCAGACATTTTTCTGTAGAGAGTCAAAGATTCTAGTTAGATACTGTAATTTTGACTTGACCAATTTATTTAGGGATTTTATTTTTAAACAAATTAGCTCCCACTATTTTCTCGGATCCCTACACTCCCTCTGTAGAGATGCGAAAATCTCCGCGATTAATGATTTCTAGTGGGTGGTGCGGTCTCACCAACTGACTCATCACCTCACCTAACAGTTATTGGTGATGGGTTAGCCAATGAGTGAACAACTCTTGTTCAATGATTCTCTAATCATGGTGCACCCAAACTTGGTCTCTAATTCATGAATCTCACCGTATCCGAAATATTGATCCACTCCTTAGTTAAGTCAGACCCACCATTTGCATAGACTGGGTTCCTAATTGGGTCTCTCACCGTATCCGGAATATTGAGCCCAACTCATCCTCCAGCCCATAGCATCCAATGCCTAATAGACATGGTTGCATCTTCCCGGTGCAACTGAGCCACTGTATCCAGCCGAGAACAATCAACCCCGGGAAGGGCCCGCACATCTACAATGGTGGAAGACCTCAGACTTAATCTTTTCTTAGGGAGAATTGATTCAGGTCTCATTAAACTAGACTTGGCTTAGTCATAACAATTATGACTAACCTAGTGGCATGGGTTAGCTCGGATTATTGACCACCTCAGATCAGAACTGTGTCAACAGATATGGCCAGGTAAGTGAGATCGGTGGAAGGAATATGCCATTAACTCGCACAAGAACGCATTCAGGTCGAGTAGCTTCCAATTAAAAACCAGTCGGTCGTCTGTGCCAAACTTACCTTAGACACCAAATTGTTGAGTCAGAACCAATTGGGTTAGCCTACAATCCAGACTCTAACCTCTGAGCCTAATTAGGTCTTGCTTGATCGTGACTCGATCTTGACCCAGACTTAATCCTATTAGGCTGGTCAATTTAAGCATTGTTGATCCCATCTAACCAACTCTTGATTCGGTTTGATCAACCGCTTAGACCTAATTGAGCTACCCAAGCCCGAACCCAGTATTATGAATATGTCTTAGATCTGAAATTCTCAATTTTAGACCTAATTAATATTCCATAAACTTAATTCTTAATTAAGTTGGGTTCATAAAACAAAATATGCACAATAAATCCTAGGGTTTCAGGATCTAGGGTTTTGCAGAAAGTAAGTTTTGGGTTTCTGATTAAGGACGAACACGCAGCACCCCTACACATCATAAGAACACCCCATCGAATGGGAAGAGAGGGCCTTTAAACCCTTCTTCATTCTTATGACCGGACGGCCAAGAGGAACGCCTTAATCAGGAACATTCAATACTACAAAATAATATCAGATCTATATCATATATCTCATATATAAATTAGATCTAATCATGGCATATTTTGCATACATCTCATGTATCATAATCATGCATGTTTTCAGATCTAAATTATCTCATAATAATCTAAAAAATTAGATTTAAATTGATCTAATCAAAATAAATTCTAATCTAGAGACAATTATGTAGAACTATTCTACAACTAGTCTAGACATGCATCAATCATATCTCATATGATATTTAAAATTAAATAATTTTTATTTGCTATTTATCAGATGTTATTATAACACTTATAATATCAAAAAATAGTAAATAAGAAGATCTAAAATATGATTTAATCAGATTAAATCAAAGACATGCAAAACTATTCTATAGAACTATTCTATTCTAGAACTAGTCATGCATATCTTCATGTAATCTTAGATCCAAATCATTTAATTTTAATTTTTTTCTGATTTCAGATCTGATCACATCTCATGTGACATCTGAAATCACTTTATTTTCTAATTAAAATAAAATTAAAATCAGATCTAAACAATTTTAGAACCATGGCTCTGATACCAGTTGAAGGGAAATCCTGATTTCCCGGTCCAGGTTCGTCCAGATCTGATCAGATCAAGAGATATATTTCAAAAATTTTTCTCTTGATCTCAATCAGATCTTGATATGTTTCAGATCTAATTCTTATTATTTTAATAAATAAAAATAAAATAAGATAAATTAAATCAAATTTAATTTACCTGATTTGGGTAATCCTATTACCCTGTAGATGATCCTGATTGCAGCGGAAGGTTCTGGATCTTAGCCACGCAAGCGCCTGGCCTCTACCGGTATCCACTCGGGTTGGATCTGGAGATCCTCTTCTTCTCTATCACACCTCCAAAAATCAGATCTGGATCTGATCTGGAGGATCTTCAAAACTCTTTTGAAGATCTGCAGTCGTCCTTTTGCAGCAGCGCAGCCTTCTTGCTTTTGATCGCCTTTCCTTGATCTGAATCGCACCAACCAAGTCCAATCCAAAACACTTTTTGGACGTGGAGAGCAAGGGGAGAAAGAGAGTTATGGCATGGAGAAGGAG